>JANTPZ010001008.1:0-26597 GCA_025593235.1 Vachellia pachyceras | reverse complement strand
CACGCAAGCAGTGGGTTGTTGCTGGAGCAGATGATATGTTTATTCGTGTATATAATTACAACACAATGGATAAAGTTAAAGTATTTGAAGCGCATACATATTACATAAGGTGTGTAGCAGTTCACCCTACCCTCCCTTATGTGCTGTCATCATCTGATTTAAATGTAGCAGTTCACCCTACCCTCCCTTATGTGCTGTCATCATCTGATTTAAATGTAGCAGTTCACCCTACCCTCCCTTATTAATCTTCAGGAGTGCCATAGCCTAACAGGTAGCTTCTTTTTTCGGAGTGCCATAACCTTCTAATTTAAATGGAAATCAGATTGCTGAAAATAAAAAAAAAATCAGATTGCTTCTTGTTAAATGGGCTGCCCGTTACCCGTTCAGAACCTGCCCATTTATACGTAGCCCGTTTAAAGGAGGATAAATGGGTTGACCTACGGGTACGGGCTAGCCCGTACCCGTGAAACATTTAACGGGCGGGTAACGGGTTGGGGCATGGGCTGCCCAACCCGCCCGTTGCTCTCCCCTATTGTGTCCGTGTGGGAATGTGATAGGGAAGTACTTTTACGTAAACTGATGTAAATATGTGGAGAAGATTATCTCGTTTTACGGAAAAATACTATTGAACATGCTTATGGAGAGTAAATAAGTTTTTCAAACAAGCACATTATCTTTTATAAGGTGGTTCTTTTACAAGCTTTAAGTTGAATTTAATGTACTTGGTTATTTTTATCGATAATAAATCATATTTATCTTATCATTTTTCTCCATCCATACTCTCTCATTTATTTTCTTACGCCCCCTCTTCATATTTAAGGATATACTTTGGAAAAATTACATTTCTGATACATTTATTTTTTTTAATGAATCTTACCTGCAGTTCATTTTGTCTAATTTGGTGGTTCATGCTTATTAAAAATGGCCTGTGGGAGTAATTATATTTATAGAGGTTAAGAAAACTATTTCATTTATTTATAAGAAATGTTTATTGGTTTTCAAAAGCTATCAATTTTCGATGATTTGCATTTGAAATTACTCTGTTGGTGAAAACCCTTTCCATATATGTGTGACTGATAGGTAGAGTTTAAGAAATTATAAAATTAAAATTAAAGTACATTGAAATCTTACATTTAATGTTAAAACAAATTCATATACTAACTTAAAGAACAAGCTTACAAAAAAGAATCTAACATTATTGTACTTTATCCTACAATTTTGGATCTTGCCCAAAAGTGTTTTCTTACATAATAAAGTCCTGGGGGTATAACATGGGTTATGAATAATAGAAATTAAATATATATATTGGTTTCAGAAGATACTTTGCAATATATATATATATATATATAACGTAACAAGTGTCACTAAAGTAACATTTAAGTAAATGTTCAATATGATTTAGTATAGATTTTTAAATATAATATTGATAACCATAACCCATAAGAAATGTATAATATATTGGTTATCTCTTTGTGAGTCATCTTTGATACACTTCATTCTTATTTAAAGGAAAAATTACTACAAGATCTTAAAAAAGAATTTAATTATTAAAAAATCTTAATAGCAAGTAAATGATCCTATTGACATATTGTTTTTTTTTAATCTTCAAGCTAAATCAATACGGGATTTAGACCAAACAAAAGAAAACCGTCACTTATCAACAACTATGTTGGGTCAATGTTTTGGGCCTAAACTGAAGTTGATGAAAGCAGCCCACTCACTAGGAATTCTGTTCCCATTCTTTTCTTGCAGCATGGAACAACTTGGACGGCCCACCTCAAAATATCCAGAGCATAACTGTACAATTAAAACTTCAATACTGTTTTGGGCTACCTTGATAAAATGTCAGATGGATAGCGTACTGTTTTGGAACATAAGAGGAGCTGGTGCTGCTGGTCTCCTCAGACAACCGAAAGCTGTTATGCAGACTTCGAGGCCGTCGTTGGTTATTCTTGCAGAGACTAGGTGCAGTAACGAGACAAGTATTAGAAAACTTATGACATTGGGATTTGATAAAATGAAAATGGTTCCTAGTGTGGGACTTTCGGGAGGTTTGGTGGCAGTTTGGAACAGTGCTAATATGCAGGTTAATGTGCTGGAGGAATATAGACAGTTCATTCATTTGGAATGCAAGACAAACGATTTTGACAGCTTCATTGTTTCAGGGGTTTACTCGGTTCTTTATAAGGCTATGAAGATTGATTTGTGGAGTAAGTTGGAAAATTTGGCTGGGTCAGTGAGTAAACCTTGGTTTGTGGTAGGAGATTTAATGAATTTCTCCACTCATCAGAAAGAGTGGGAGGAGCTAAATGTAGTCAGTCTAGAATTACCTGGTTCCAGGACAAAGTAGCAAGATGTGGGTTAACAGATATGGGGTTTGTTGGACCCAAATATACTTGGAAAGGCCCTCGGTGCGGAGGATATAGGAGTTTGTATGAAAGATTAGACAGGGTATTTGGAAATATGGAGTGTTTCAGTAGGTTTCCACAATGTCTAATTAGAGTGTTGCCTAGAACGAGCTTCTCTGACCACAATCCTTTGTCCCTTCAGTTTAAGGATCAGGCGTTCTCTTTGGGCCCAAAACCTTTCATATTTGAGGCTATGTGGTTGGATCATGACACTTTTGCAGATTTTCAATCTGAGAAATGGAGACAAGATGGCGAATTAAACAGGGAATTAAAGGAGTTGGGTCTGGCTCTGATGGACTGGAACAAAAACACCTTTGGTTTTGTTGAAAAGAAGAAAAGAGGTATATTGGCCAGATTAAAGGGGATCCAAAATTCACAAGCCTACCCCTTCTCAACATTCCTCAACAACTTAGAGCATAAGCTCCAGAGTGAATTGGATGATTTATTGAAGGCTGAAGAAATGAACTGGTTTCAAAAGGCAATAACAGTTTGGGTTACTAAGGGTGATAGGAATACAAGGTACTATCACTTAAAAACTCAGTTCAGAAGGAGGAAAAATAGAGTACTGACTCTAAGGGACTCCGAAGGAGAGTGGATCACAAATGAGCAACGGTTGAAGGGATTGGTAGTGGATTTCTTCAAAAAGCTCTATAGGGAGGAGGCGAACTATGTTCCCTTCTGGACCCACACGAGCTTTCCTAAAGTGGAGTCTTACATAATGAGGAATATGGCAGATCCCCCGTCGCAAGATGAAATTAGAGGGGCATTGTTCTCTATGGGCCCGTATAAGGCACCTGGAGTAAATGGCTTTCCTCCCATATTCTATCAAAAGAAACTAGAACTTGTTGGGAAATGTATTATGCAAGTTTGTGAATAATGCTTTTCAAAATGGGGTTGTGGATGAGGACTCAAATAGAACACTCATATCTCTCATTCCAAAGAGAAATCAACCTGAATTTGTGACCCACTTTAAACCCATATCGTTATGCACGGTCCATTATAAATGCATAACCAAGATTATGGTGCAGAGACTTAGAGATGTTTTAGACAAGTTGGTCTCTCCATTCCAATCAAGTTTCATAAAAGGAAGAGGCATCCAGGACAACATTATTGTGGGTTAAGAGATTATGCACACTATGAAAAAGTCTAGATGGAAGAAAGGGCTAATGGCTTTGAAGATTGATCTTAAAAAGGCTTATGACCGGGTGAGTTGGGACTTCTTAAGGATGGTGCTTGAGGAACCTGGGTTTGATCTGAATTTCATCAACCTTATTATGGGTTGTGTGACATCAGTCACCTATAATATGCTATGGAATGGTGGCCAAACGGAATTCTTCTTTCCAAGTAGAGGGGTAAGGCAAGGAGACCATGTGTCCCCCTTACTGTTTGTTCTCTGTATGGATAAGCTATCACATATAACATGTGATTCTGTTAACCAAGGAAAATGGATGCCTATTAGAATGGGGAAAGAAGGGCCTCCTATCTTTCATTTAATGTTCGCAGATGACCTTTTGTTTTTTGGTGCTGCTACTGAGAACCAGGCCCATAACATGATGGAGTGCCTTGATCTATTTTGTCAGGCATCTGGAGAATGTGTTAGCAAAAGTAAGTCGTCTATCTTTTTCTCTCCTAGAGTACCTGGAACAACTAGGTCGAGGATTTGTGATATTACAGGCATGACAATATCTGGGGAGGTGGGGAAGTATCTTGGTGTACCAATGCAAAGGGGGAGAAAACCGACAGACACTTACAGGTATATTGTGGATAAGGTGAAGGCTAGATTAGCAAACTGGAAAGCAAGCTCCCTAACACTTGTTGGAAGAATTATATTGACAAAATTTGTGCTAAGTTCTATTCCAGTATACCCAATGATGGTTGCTAAAGTGCCAATTAAAATCTGCCAGGAGGTAGAGAGGTTGCAGAGAGACTTTATTTGGGGAACCAACCAGAGAACACAAGGATACCATCCAATAGGGTGGGAATCTTTACTTAGATCCAAGGAGAATGGGGGGCTTGGGATTAAACGTCTGTCATCATTCAATAGTGCTTGTGGAGCAAAAATTGCTTGGAAGTTGATTAGTGGGGCAACAAGGTTATGGTCAGAGGTTTTATTTCATAAGTATATGATACATAGTGACAACCACCTGCTGGAATACACAAGTGGAGACTCTGCATTATGGAGATTTATAACACAGCATCAGAGTCTAATTGAAGCAGGGATAAGGTGGCATGTACGAGATGTCAGTCAGTAAGTTTCTTCAAGGATCGCTGGTTGATATCTGGTACAACTCTAAAGGAGGTCAGTTTGAGGCAGCTAACAACGCAGGAGGAGGAAAGCAATGTGGCTTGTTGGGTGCGGAATGGCAATTGGGACTTTCAAAGGTTAGGCTCCATATTACCGGCACCTATATTTCATAAGTTGATAACAATGCCAATCCCAAGAAATGAGGCAGGGAACGATAAAATTGCATAGAGAATGACAGATGAAGGAATGTTTTCTATAAAGACAGCTTATGCTCTATTGGAGGAGCAACCCATGAGCTCATATAGGAAAGTCTACAAAGAGATTTGGAAGTGATGAGGAGCTGAGCGTATAAGAACTTTTATGTGGGTGGCGGTTCAGGATAGACTCCTTACAAATAGCTGGAGAAGCAAGTGGTCATCAACACGGCCAACATGTCTGCAGTGTAATGAAGATTGTGAGACTACATTGCATATATTACGTGATTGTGATTATGCGAGACAGATTTGGGTTCGAATGATAGAACCCAGATATGCATCAATGTTTTTTGCAAGTTCCTTGAAGGATTGTTTTGCTCTTAATTTGAAAAGGATTAAAGGAGGTGAGTCAGATATGACCTGGAATTTAGTTTGGGGGTTACCATTTTGCATTTGTGGAAATGGAGGAATCAGCAAGTTTTTGAACACGGCTTTATAAAACCACAAGACCCAATATCAGATATAAGGCGGGCATGGCGACGATATATGCGGATGCAAGAAGACACGAGACAAACAGCTGCAACTGGAACTTCACGCGATGGACACCGCCTGAGCAGGGATAGATCAAGTTAAATGTAGACGGAGTGATTTCACACAATCAAAGGATATTAGGGTGTGGCGGAGTCATTCGCGATCAATGAGGGAGTTGGGTAGCAGGATTTGCACAGAGTATTGGCCCCTGCACAGTATTAGAGGCGAAACAGATGTCGTTGCTTCGAGGATTGGAGATGGGATTTAGTAAGGTCGTGCTAGAATCAGATTCTAAGGTCCTGATTGAAATGATGAAGGAGTATCGCTTAAATGACATGTGGGGCTTAATGTATTCCAGACTCCAAGAGTTGCTGAGTTACGAATAGGAGTTGAACTTTGTCCATGTACCAAGGAATCAGAACAAGGTAGCTGATTCACTAGCTAAGGAAGGATTAACTAAATCGAACATCTACGAGGAGTGTCTCCATCATCATGTAAGGGATCTAGTATCCAAAAAGTTTTTGGGATTTATTCCCCTTTAGTTTTCTTTTCAATTTTAGTTTTTCTTGGCCTTTGAGCCTCAATTGTATCGGAAAAAAACTTCAGTACTTGGACGGCCCACCTCAAAATATGCCCTCTATACCCTATGCAAGTAGCCAAACTTCCAAGTTCCATATGTAGAGAGATTGAGAAAATTCAGCGTAACTTTATATGGGGAATAGATAACTCCAAAGGCTTTCATCCTGTTAGTTGGGAGGTGGTGACACTTCCAAAGTCTCATGAGGGCCTCAGTATTAGAAGAATGCATTCTATAAATAGGGCTTATAGTGCTAAATTAGCTTGAAATCTGTTAGTGGGGAAAAACACTTATGGTCAGAGGTACTACAAAGCAAATACATGCTGAGGAGTGAGTGTACTCTTTTTAATTTGACAAAGGAGGGTTCAGGTCTATGGAAATTCATCTGTCAACAAAAAAGTCTGGTGGAAATCAGTATCAAGTGGCGAGTGAGGAATGGTTGTATGGTGAAGTTTTAGTTAGCACATGGCATTTTTCTTAAGGACATGTGTAATAGACAATTAACAGTGGAAGAGGAGAACTCCTGGGTCGTGGACTGGGTTTCCAATGGTGAATGGGATCTTAAGTATTTGCAGCAAATATTGAATGGTGAAGGGATTCAAAGAATAGCAGCAGCATTGCCACCTAGGCCAAACTCAAGTAATGATATGATTGTATGGGGTCATTCTTTATCTAGGGAATTTATTGTGAAAAGTGCATATTTTGCCATTCAAGCTACCCCTCAAACCTATATAGTCTATTATATGAAAAGATATGGAAATGGAAGGGTGTTGAAAGAATAAAGTTGTTTCTGTGAAAATCCTTGCATAATAAGCTTCCAACAAATCTTTGGAAAAGTAGGTGGTCGGATGAGTCTCCTTGATGCTCTCATTGTCATGTTGGTAATGAAGATTTATTACATGTTCTCCATGACTGTACATATGTAAAGAAATTGTGGACAAATGCAGTACATCCTAGCCTTATACCAGATTTCTTTGGTTCAACACCATGCAGTTGGATAGGTATGAATCTAATGAGGAAAATGGGGATATGTATTGATTCAAATTGGAACCTGTTTTGGGGCAGGGCATATTGGCTATTGTGGACATGACGAAACAAAGTGAAATTTGATGATCAGTTTATTAAGTCACAGAACCCGTTTAAGGCTCCCTTACTATATGGAAGAGATATGTACAGTGTGACAGTAATGTGAAGAAGCCAACCTTTTCTAGTCCAGATCATTCCTCAAGGTGGCTACCTCCAAGAAGTGGCTGGGTCAAACTTAATGTTGATGGAGCCAAGGCCCAACTTACATCAAAGGCAAGATGTGGAGGAGTTATTAGAGATCATCTAGGGTATTGGATAGTGGGTTTTACCAAAGCCTTGGGTATATGTTTCTCCCACAAAGCAAAACAATGGGCTGTACTCAGAGGCATGGAAATTGCACGTGCTTGAGGATTTAAATTAGTGGTCATAGAATCTGATTGCAAACAGGTAGTGGACATGATTGATGTAGAGGGTGAGAACCCGACTGGATATTTACTTCTTTCGGAAATCAAGTCTCTTATGGAGCTGGATTGGAAAGTGATCATACATTTTATGCCAAGGGAGGTGAACCAACTTGCAGACATGCTGGCAAAGGAAGCTATAAATGACACTAATACTTATCACTGTTGTCTGTCTCATTTAAAGGCGGTGTGGTCATTTGATTTGGGACTCCGTCCCCTTCTAGTGTAATCCTGTTATTTTGAGCCTTGAGCTCTCTCTTGTAACAAAAAAAATTCAATACTTGTACAAAAAAAACTTCAGTACTTTATTTTATGGGAAAAAATTTCAATACTTTAATCATAAGTTAAAACACAGTTAAAACTTATCTAGATTCTTTAATCATCTAGGGATGGGTTCGGTCCTAACTATATTTACGGATAGATCTCATGGCTAGCACTAAAGCCCTTTCGGAAAATCTATGGTGCTAGAGAATTCACAACAGGGTGTTTGGGCTTACAAAAAAACTTCAATACTTTACCAATGAGGGTTAAGTCTATCAGAAGAGCTTAGTTTCTATAATATGACAAACCAATGTTTGAATCTCTATCAAAAAAGGTGCTCGCATTTAGTGTCTGATAGTATCTCGAACATAATTACTTTAAGTATGAACATACATATTCTTAGGGAAAAACATTTAATACTTCATGGTCACACCAATGTGGTTAAGTCTAACAGAATGTGTCAGCCCTTTATAATGATAAAGTGAAGTATGAATCCTTATATTCCTTAAACCCAATTGTCTTTAATAAAAAGATACATGTGCTTATGGAAAAAACACTTATGACTCTTCTCAAGCCCTTCCACAAGGCAAAAAATGAAAAAAAAAAATATTTATTCATAATTATAAAGCTTTAAATCTTAATGTAGAGCTTTTTGGCATCGTATATATAACACTGTTGGTAAAAATAATTAAAAAAACAAAAGGTGAAGAATTCAGCAAAACTCATCGGAAGATCAGTCCTAAAACTAATCCTTCTCCGTTCATCTTCTTCCTTCTCATACTTATTTTCAAATTATGTAGTAATATATTATATGTTGCCATGTTGGACAAAATTTGTGTACCGAGCTTAGCTTTATATTGCTTAAAGGAAAAATAGATGGTCTTCAGCTTCATACTCTTCTCCAACTTAGTGACACCTAAACAACAAAGAAATGCAACAGTTATCTTATGATTTTTCTCTCAACTTCATACTAGATTTAATATCCAATTTTATTTCAACTTATGCGAATATGATTTTTTTTCCAACTCTAACATAAACAGGACTAATATAGATTTAGTTTTACTTATAATCTCATAGTATAAGTTTATGTTCCTCTATTTTTTCACCAAAAAAATGGGTTTGGGGTGCATAGTATCCATTGTTAAAGGAGCAAATGGTCTTGTAGTTAGTGATATCACCATGGCCTTATTATAAGTTTATTGTAAAAAGAATTTTCTATCTTAAATATAAATTCAATTATAAAGTTATTAACGATTATTTTCAAATTTTATGGTTGTTTAATTCTTGTTGGAAGAAAGGAAAGATAGCAGAAAAAATGATAATAATTTATAAACGCGGGATGGGAGAAAAGTTCAGCGAGGATAAATTTTAAAATTTTATATCAAACTTAACTAAGTATTTAAAAATTAATTAGAATGAATTTATGATAAAAGTTAACTAAATATTTGTCATGTTTGGGAATAACTTATTCTCAATGGTGCATGCAAATTAAGATAAAACTTTTAAATGGCAGAGCAAGAGATGAAAGATGCTGAAAAAATGTTATTGAATGAATGGATTGTGTGTGAATTACAAAGGGAGTCTTATGTAGTATAAGCAAATGAGTTTACAGGTCGTAAGGTCTAATGGACTATTTTTTACACTCCTCCTCAAGTTTGGAGTTATACAAATCAACAAAACTCCTAACTTGTTTTACAATTTCAAAATTCCTTGCTAATTGCTATTGGATACGTTTTCCCTTTATTCAATCAAATGTCACATCTTTTGTTGCTGTGCATTTCTTGTGTTCTTGTGGCTATAAGTGTATTTAAGGGTGGATACTCTTCTCCCCTGCCTCTGCAGCTTTTGTTGCTGTGCCTTCCTTGGGTAATGAGTGCATTCAAGGGTGGATCCTCTTCTCTCCATGCCTTTGCAGCCTTTGTTGTTGTGCCTTCCTTGGGCAATGAGTGCATTCAAGGGTGGATCCTCTTCTCTCCATGCCTCTGCAGCTTCGTTGATGTGCCTTCCCTGTGGCAATGAGTGCATTTAAGGGTGGATCTCTTTTCCCTTGCCTTTACAAATTTTGTTGTTGTGCCTTAATTATAGCTCTCATTTAGACCCATAAAAAATAATTAATTATCATGAATCAAAAGTAATCAAGACCGGAAGATATATTACCGTTGACAGCTTGTGTGATTTTAGCGAAGCTCTTTTCTTCTTTTTGAGTTCTTCTTTCTAAAGTTTTATTAGCTCCTCCTCTGTTGTCTTTGATGCTTCATTGTTAGTTTTGTTTGACTGTACAATCACATCCATTGTACAGCAAGCATTTTCTTGCTCTTTTGTATATGTGAACAAAGGAGGGATATAATGAGGACCGGGTCAACAAGAAAAGGTCGCGTACTCTCCCAAGAGAGTAATGTCCATGGCCGCCAAAAGTTGGGTAGCTTTGGAAGAAGCGATATGGATAAGGATGAGGATAATAATGATCCAAGACAAAGCAATGATGTAAATCTTATTGGTCCATATCATGCAATGGCAGCAGATCTATATGAGCAATCTTCTCCAAATCTCCATGGTCCTCTCACGTAGACGCTTCTCTTTCTTCTGCACCTACCATGGAAGCTCATCATCCAGTATCTTATTAGGGTCGTTAATCCATCAAGAAGGCCATATATAGTATCTTGCGGTGTGCAAAGATTTGTAATACAAAGGATGTGATAGCAAGAACATTTGAAATCTTCAGCATCTATACTCCCTGTTTTCTTGCCACTGCTTTTCTTGGAATTCTTTTCACTTGCACCTCTTTTTCATGGTTCCTAGTTGACGTGAAGACTCGGTTGCATCGTTCAGATCTGAAGAAGCAGGCCTTCCCCGGTCTAGCCCCAGAATCCAATTCCTGGTGCACATCTCTCACACTTCTCAAGATGATGCTCTGCATGTGATGCCTTCGCACAAGATCCGTGGATGGAGCCGAGTTTGTGCTTCCCTCTTAATGTCATCCGCATGGCTTTCGACCAGATGGTGTAATTATCACTCCCTATGAGAAGTTGAGTGGTGATGGAGGCTCCTTGGATATCTAAAGATGCAGAAAGAGAGGATGGTCAAAGTGAGATGCAGAGTCAGCGTTCTTGCTCCCTTCACCAGCGGTATTCTTGCTCCCTTCACTGGTGGTTGTTTCACCGTTCATTGTGATAGCTTGCGGAGCTCTAATGCCCACCCTAGGTCTTTCTTTGTTCGGTAATCTATGGATCTTGATAGAGCCAGGCTCTGATACCATTTAAATGGCAGAGCAAGAGATGAAAGATGCTGGAAAAATGTTATTGAATAAATGGATTGTGTGTGAATTACAAAGGGAGACTTATGTAGTACAAGCAAATGAGTTTACTGGGCTTAAGGTCCAATGGACTATTTTCTATAAAAACCATCTTGAAATACATGAAAAAATCTTAAAATCTATAAAAATCATCTTGAAATCCACAAACTATTTCAAAATCCGTAAAATTATCTTAAAAGCCGTAACTCCTTTCTCTAAATGAATTTTCCAAACACACAAACTTTGAATTCATGGGTTTACTTCATTGATATTAGCGCACTTCCCTTTACATAAAAAAGAAGAGTAATTAGAAGGGAATGGCACGTGTTGAAATTCTATACCTATCATATACCAACACCAACAACTCTAGACATTAGTGCCATGTAAACACGAGGGGTCACACTCAAGAACATGGAATCGGACGCAGCGGAACATAACCACATTAGGATCAGCGAGCACCGCGGGTAAGAAGCACCTACACTTTGTGCCATATGTTCACACCACATCGGAATTGCCCTCTCATGCTTCAGTATTTATTAATGACTTGTTTGGTATCATAAAATTGGGGTGGGGATATGAAAATGGAAATCATTTCCATGATAGAGCTTGTTTGGCACCATGGAATTGGCTTCCATGTGGAAGCCAATTCCATTAAAATGCATGGAAATCAATTCCATGAGGTAAGGTGTGGAATTGGACAAAAATATATGGAATTCATTTTAAATCTACAAAAAATTAAAAAAGATTTTTTGAATTTCAAGAGGGCTTTTAGGTCTTTTTATATAAAAATTCATGTCTCATTTCCATGACATACCAAACATATTTTAAACTACATTTCCATAACCATTTTCATTTCTAGTTCCATATCCATATCCATAACAATTTCCATATCCATCAAAATGAATTCTGTGTACCAAATGAGCCATAAATATTCTTTGGATTAACATCAATTTTTTATCCCAAAGTTTACATGAATTTTTGTCTTGTTCACTCAAATTTTAAAAGCATGATTTTATTTCTTATTATTTTATAAGAATTTGAACGTTTAAAAGCGCAAATTAATCTAGTTAAATATAAGAATTAAAATCAAATCCATTAAAAGTACAAAGATTAAATCAAATTAATTAAAAGTATAAAGATCAAAAGATTTTTATTTGATAATAATTAACACTGTACATCAATGTTTTTAAAAAATTATAAGGACTAAACTCAAGTTTAAATTGAAAATTATATTAACACGAACCCTACCATGAGATCCTCATACATCAAATCATCATTTTTTTAAATTAATATTTTATATGTAATTTGTCGGTACCAATCATCAACTTCAATTTGTAATACACGTCACCTATGGTCTACACCATATATATGTAAGAGGACATCTATTATTTTTTCACGAAAACATGCTTTTTAAAAACCAATCCAAGCACGCTATCAAATTAATTTTCTTTGTTTCATTTTCATAGCCTACATAATTTAATAATACATTCGCAAGAATTTATGATAAATGTTGCTAATTAAAAAATTATACTTCTAGTAGCCATCTACGAAATAAAATTTTAGTTCTCAATACTGACGAGTAGTGTTTCAAAATGAGGGGTGATAATTATAAGACACATATAACGGTATAACAAAAAAGAGATACATACAAAATTCACAAAAATATAGATAAATTTAAAGTACATTATAGTAGCTCTAATCATTGATATAAGAGTTATATAATTAATTTAGAGATATTAAAAATTTAGTTAAGTTAGTTATATACAATAAATATGTGTTGATTTGCTTATAATACTTTTTTTAATCATATCCATTGACTCATTGTAACGACCATTTTCTAGAAAGCTTCTTCTCATGTACAATTAATAGGGATACTTTGATAAAAAAAATTTAAATTTGAGAAGCAACCGAGTAAAGTGAATTGAGATTTAATATTTTAAATTAAGGGAAACTTACCGTTTACCTCTTATATTTAACATCGGATGTAACATCTATATAACACAAAAGAAAATTTAAGAGCTCAGGAGAGTCATAGTTGTAATCAATTCCTTATCTCTTATGGCAAGGAATTTGCGTGCAAATGAACAAAGAAAAAGGGGGTTAAGGTGGTGAGTGGCATCATCTCTATAAAAGGAATATGAATTCAAATGTCGGGTAGCCTCCTCATCGATAAGGATGAAAACCCCTTACGCTCTAAGTCTCAGAAGTGATATGTCTCAAGTTGAAAATAGCTATAGGATCCTGCAGCAGTTGGGGCAATTCGAATAAGCCAGTGTTTCACAAAACTCCGAACAAAGATTTGAATATATCCATGTAAAAGAATGATAACATTGAACACCCAACAATGTTTCAAATTAGAGTGCTTTCAGAAGCTATGGTTTAAATTAAGAGAAGAAAAGGGGGGATGTGCAAGTGATTTAATGAATGATTGAAGAAAGAATAAATGAATGATGAGAAAGGGGAGGGAGCATGAGGGAGGTGGGTGTTGGTTATATATGTATCATTAGAAGATGCATTGTACGATATTGTTAACTAGATTATTGGATGGATTATTGATCAAAAGATCTCTTTCAATAACCTCATTGAGTGTACGATTAGATCTTCATTTACTTCTTTTAAAAGGATAATTAGCTTAATAAGCTACTAAATATAACATATATTATGAAAATACTTATCTTTATAATTAGATTAGATATTAGTTTATAAATAAGACGAATTATAATGATAACCATATTCAGGATGAAGTTTCGTAAAAAGTGAAATTTTTCTTATATTAATGATGAGATGCATTAATGTTTTTATGTAAATCTAGATAAAAAATACGTGTATAATTAGAAATACTTATCAAACACCGTGATCAATTAAACAACAATTTCACTAAATTTAGATAAAATCGGTATAATGTATTTATTTTAAATTATGTAAAATTATTTTTAAAAAAGTATATTGTGTGAAAAGAACACGTGAGAGAGAGAGAGAGAGATGAAAAGAGGGATTTTGCCACTCTCGTACTCTGCGTCTTCCGCATTCTCTGGAGTGACTCATTTCTGGTAAAATTCAAACGGACGACTTTGGATCCGCCCATGGCGAAGCCGGGAGTGTTGGAATCCGATCCAACGGTGACGGCGAAGGCAATGGAGTTGAAGAAGGAGTTGCAGACATTGGTGAAGTCAGTTGTTGAAGATGAGGATCATTTCGGCATTGAGACCATCGACACGACCATGGAGACGCTGTCGTTGCTTAAGGAGCTCAAGCTCAGCAAGAGATCGGTCACCATCTCTGAGGCTTCGCCATAAAACCGGCTGGAATTGCCCGCAGGAATTCAAATGCCCTCTCTCCAAGCAATTGATGAGAGATCCCGTCATTGCGGCTTCCGGTCAGGTTAGTGCCGGAGTCTTATAATTGTTGTTTTTGTTTGTTAGTTTCGCAGAAGATGCGGCAAATATCTTGCCGGAAAAACCACACTCCGGCGTGTTTATTGCCTTTCGTTCAGTGATGCAATTCGGATATGTGATTTTGATCTGTTTCGTTTCTGACAAAATTTGCAGTCAAATAACACTCTTCCATCCCTCGTTTTCCCCCCCCCTTGGTAAAATGCTTTCTTTCTTGTTCATGAAAGTTTTCGCCAGATAACAATATTTTTTTGAGAAAAGTTTACCGATCAATTTTTCTATTATTCTATTAATGTTTTTAAAAAATATTATTATAATTTAAAATGTACTGTAATAAAATAAAAATAAAACTATTTTAATAAAAATATATTTTTTATAAAATTAATTTATAAAAATACGTTATTATAAATAAAATTTATTTTAACAAAATAAATAATAAGTAAAAATATTTTTTTAAAAATTAATAAAAACGAAAATCATAAACTTATAATTAAAATATATATTATTCAAATTAATTAAAAACAAATATATTATTATAACTATAAAATATTATTATTTTTTCAAAATATAATATTACATTTATTGTAAATAAAAATATTAACTCATTAACATGTATAAATTAATTGATATAAAATATAAATAAAAAATACAGATCAATATGTAAGAATAAATAGTAAATTATTATCATTCTTTCTCTTTTCTCCCCCTTTAAATTAAATAAAGGATAATTAAAAATACCTTTACTCACCCCCCTTTCAACCAGATCATACGTAGTAAATCCCTTCCCTATCTTTCATTGCCATTCCCTGCCGTGTTATCCCTTCCCTTCAGATCAAACACACCCTTAGTCATAAGACTGGTATGACTGTGACAGAGATAAAGTTTTGGATGAAAATGGTTTGCGGGAGAATGTAGAATCTGATTTAATAACCTCTCTTATCTATCTTTTTTCCCTGGAATTTCTGCACTTTTTGCTCCGTTCCAAAGGGCGATAAGGTCGGAAAGATAGAAAAGAATTATCCGTCAATTTTCATTCATCACCCAGAACTTTACACTTTTGTATTTTCCAGTTAATACATTTATGAAACTCATTTATGTTTTTTTTCCCTGGTTCCATCAGAGGATTTGAACTGTTGAGATCACTCTCTTGCCACCCCACTTGTACCATCCATGTTATGTCCCTAGTGGGTAGATTGTTCGTATTACTTTAATTGAGCATAGAACAGCCAATGATAAATAATTTGAAAATAAAATAAAAGGAAAAGTATGATGATAAATTTCAGACCATAGTGGAGGCAAAAAAATGCATATAAAAAGAAAGAATGTTATTCTGTTGTTTTTTGTCCACAAAAACGCGATTCTTGACTGAGTGGAGGTGTTCGATTGTAGCTTTGTGTAAAACTTTTGACTGGATTTCCTCAAAAGAGAAATCGTTGAATTCTAGTGTTCTGAGCTCTTTCTTTCTTTGAATTACTGCACCCAAATGTCTTTTCATCATTCTGTCCCAAGACTTTTTTGTTCTGTGCTTAACTAGTTTAGATTGATCTTGAATGATATTTTGATAATACTGAACAAATTTGAGACACCGAAGTTTTCCTTTTATCCTAATCAATAACCATTCTTTATTTTCTCTCTTTTGGGCTTAGAGCCTCAGACAACACACACAAACACACAGCAACTTGTTTACTGCTGATATACAGACACATGCCAACTTGTTTATACCACAGAGTGGGGCTTTCATTAAGGATAACAGAAGATTCTTTTGAAAAATGGCTGGATGTAAGAACAGATGATATTGAACTAAATGGATATGTGAAGTTCTCATTATGAACAATGCTTTATCTTCTTACCTCCCTAGATTAATAACGTGTGATGCCAGATTGGTGGTTTAATTATGCAGACCAATGATAGAACATTTATTCAGAAAAATATTGAACCTGAAGTTCTTATTACGAGACATGTTTTTTATTTTCATCCTCTTTTGGTAACTGTATATGTGAACTTGGTATAATACTGCAGACATACGAGAGAACGTTCATTCAAAAGTGGCTGAAAGCCGGGAACCGGACATGCCCTCTGACACAGCAAGTCCTCACACACACTGTTCTCACTCCGAATTACCTAATAAGGGAAATGATTGAGCAATGGTGTGGAAGCCAAGGGATTGAATTTTCCAACCATGTTCACTTTATCAATGAGGAAGCTATTATAGAACCAGACCATGGTCATTTTCTTTCTTTGCTTGAGAAAGTGTCTTCACCAGCACTTTCTGAGCAGAAAGCCACCGTGAAGGAACTCCGGATTTTGACAACGAAAATGCCTTCTTTCCAGGTATTTTTCAGCGAGTTTTCGGATGCCATCCCCAAATTGCTTAAACCAATCTGTGGGAGTCACTCTCTGGGTAATGTTCACCCTGACCTCCAAGAAGATATTATCATAATACTCCTCAATATCTCCATCCATGACAACAACAAGAAGCTTGTAGCAGAAACTCCCATGGTAATTCCTCTTCTCATGAGGGCATTGAGATCAGGAACAATAGCAACACGAAGCAAAGCTTTCACTTTGTCGGCTCTAGACTCAAACAAGGAACTCATAGGGAAATCCGGAGCCTTGAAGCCTTTGATCAACCTTTTGGAAGAAGGGCATCCGTTGACCATGAAAGATGTTGCATCAGCAATTTTCACCTTATGTGTCCTTCAAGAGAACAAGGAAATAGCAGTGAAGGATGGTACGGTGAAGGTGATCGTAAAGAAGATTGTCGAACGGGTTTATGTCGATGAACTACTGGCCATTCTTGCGCTGGTCTCTAGTCACCCGAAGGCCATTCAGGACATAGGAGAGCTTGGAGCTGTCCCTAACTTCCTGAGCTTAATCAGAGAGACCATTTGTGAACGAAACAAAGAGAATTGTATTGCAATCCTTCAGACTATATGCCTGTATGACAAAACCAGGGTGAAGGAGATAAAGGAAGAAGAGAGGAGACATAGAACAATCTCTGAGCTTGCCCAAAATGGAACTTCAAGGGCTAAGAGGAAGGCTGCTGGAATTCTTCAGAGACTAAACAGGGTTGTTAATATTACACACACTGCATAATTTCCCTTATCAGGATCCTATCAAAGGGCGGCTCAATACCTATATGAAGCTGATTTGGAGCCATGACCTTCATATCACATGACAACAACGCCAATGTTGCTCTTACCGGGATCTCCCCATTAAGGTAAATTAGTCTGTACATTCCTGATTCTTCTACTTTTCTAAGGTTGGCAAGAGTTTAAATTAGGACGGTATTTTTGCTGTGTGAATACTATCTTGTAGTCAGATAAGAGCATAACATGTAAAATAGAACGTGGAGAGAAGTTCTGGAGAGACTCTTGTTCATGGTATTAAATTGTATAATCTTGACCTTGATATTTGGACTTTATTCTTGTTTATTAATTTTTTATTTTCATCCCAATGTTTATTTGTTGAAAGAGTTTTCATTAGAAAAATAAAGATAAATTATACCCCGATCATTTCTTGGAGATAGCTTAATTGTAAGATTTTTCCGCTTTGGTTATGAAAAATGGGTTTAAAAGGAATATAGATAGCTAACATTGTTAGTCAAGAAATTGGGCATGTATGTTTGGAAACCAGTTTCAAGGCCTAAACATGACAGCAGCGCACTTTACATTTGCCCCGATGTCAGATTTGCATAATGGCAAAACCTTGTTACTTTTGCCGGCAACGCACTGAACATGTTTGGCAACCAATTTCTAACGCCAAACGTGCAGTTTATAGTAGGAAAAGTTGAAATAAGTTGTTGTTCATCGAACTTTTTAGGTGTGAATTCATGTAACAAATTCTGGCACAAAAAAGAATTATGTAACAAGTTTTAGTAAATGTACAGAATAAAAATAAATGAAATAAAAAGTTAAAATTAAAGAAATTAAAAATAAATACGAATATAATTATAAATAGCACCTGGATTAAGAAAAATGAATCTAACTACTTTCCTGTCAAAGCAAATATTAATGTAGTCATGTATAATGAAGGTACGATACTATATATTATACTCCTACAATTTTTAAGAATATAAAGTCATTGTATTTTAAAACTTATCATGAGCTTTTCGACAAAAAAAAAAAAACTTACCATGAGCTGGCGAAAGATGATTATCAGCAAGTGTCTGTTTCTTACAATAACGTTTGTGTCTGAATTTTGTTGGAGTTGTCCAAGGGAATTATTATTATTATTAGGTTCTACAAAAAAAATTTTAATTATAAAAAAATTAATGACAAATGAAGAGTATAAACATATTGTCATCCTTTTGTATTTATTGTTGGGCAAAAACACATCCACTTTGCGGAAGAAAAAAAAGGCTTCTTTACCCTTATTTATACATGGGCTAAGGTGCATTATTTACATGAAAGTTTTCACCTAAATGCGTCTAGTACTCTAAAATATTTTATAATACATTTAACACTCTAAAATAGTTTTTCAGATACATTCAATATCTTAAAGTACTTTTTTAGAAGCAACAAATACCCTTGAAGTATTTTACAGTTGCATCCAGCACCTTAAATTTTTTCTGTGTATGGCATAAAAATTACTCTTGGGTGTTGTACATCTAAAAAATACTTCACAATGTGAGATATATCACATCATAATTATATGACAATGGGCCAATGGGTTGGTTATGGGCTCATCTATTTATCATGGCCCTAATGTTTCTTTTCCATAACATGGATATGTTCCATTGGCACTTAAATGCAAAAATGGGCCCAATATGCCTTGTTTTTTTTATATGAATATATGCCCTTTTTACGTAAATATATGCCTTATTTACCTGTGAGTTTTGGTTTATGTTGATGATTGCTTTATTTTTTATTTAATTTTTTACTAAGAATTAAATTGAAATGAGTACATAACACATGAGATAAAGCCAAACATATAATAAATAAAAGGTAAACTTATACATTCACGTAAAAAATTTAATGACAACTAGAGAAGTAAACTTCTTCGAATTTGAAGTAAAGCTAATGAATTTAAAGTTTGTTTTTTTAATTTCAATGATAATAAAATAATAATGTAAAAAGGACTAGAAAGGTTCTTATTTTCAACACAAGTTCCATTAAATGGCATCAATTGTTGAACCACTTTTAATGGTGCTTTGACTGAAAACATAGAAACAGTGGGTCAGCATTATAAAATGTCATGTGTGACTATGAACAACTTAAATAGATGGTAACCTTAGATTTTCAACACAAACATATGAACATTTGTCAATGACATTAATTTTACGTATCTCCCACGGCATAATTTTTTATTATTACTTAGATTAGATTGCTAAGAACATTGATTTGAATGTGAAGTTTTGAAGGACTGTGGTTGAAGTTCACCATAGTTATAAGTTTAAAAAAAATAATCATTCAAAATTAAAGACACCCACATATAAGTTCAGTGACATGATTTCAAATTATAAGTTAAAATAATTTAATTGAAAACTTTTTTTAATAAGCATAATTTATCTTCAGTTAATCTTATTTGAATCAATATAAAGGCAAGCTTTAACTACGGGTTTACGTCAATCTTATTAGAAGTTGGTCTTGTTGGCAACACTTATAGGAGACCCAAGAGCATAATTTTTTCACAAAACAATATAATCACATTCGTATGTTTATCTCGATTTACATAAAAGTATTTCTATATCGTGTTCTTAAACAGACCCGTTTTCTTATAAACATAAATAGTGAGCTTATTTTTTTAACAACAATTTTTGTACTTTTGACGAAAAAAAGAGTGAGTTTATATTTCGTCACCCACCCGATTTATTGAAGTTTTGCTTTGACTACATCAAATCCGATGAATGTTATGCACGTGACTGTGTTGTATGGTGGATGAGCCTCCTAACATGAATTTCTTCGTAAGCGCGTAGAGTGACCTTATTCAACCAACCAATAAAGCCCCAAACTTTTCCTTTTATGTAGCCACTTGACCGGTTCAGTCTATTTGACCTTAAAGAATAATTTTTTTTGGTGCTTTCTATAAAACAACATGAGCAAATCTTTTTTTAGTATATTAAAAGAAAACAATGAAATGCTAAAATATTTACATATTTTCACAATGAAATGCTTTGAATTGGTATAAGAGAGGAGGGAAAATCTATTGCATGGAAATATTCAAATGCTTAATTTTACCAATGAAATGCGTATTCTCTACCACTAATCTAAAAAAGGATTTATGCATTGTGCATTCCATAATTTTATGAATGTATATTGACATAAATTATTGTCCAAGTTAGAATATTCCTTTGAAGGTACAAAGGATAAAATATCTCTCTGCCTGAATATCAATGTTTTAAATTATCTTTATTCTTTCTTATCAATAAAACATATTCGGTCTTAAAATAAATTAACTAAACCCCATATAAATTTAAACATTACAAAAACTATCACAATTCAAGATAAAAAGTATCTCGAAATCCATAAAATGCATCTCGATATCCATAAAATTATTTCGGTATCTGTAAACTCCTTTCTTCCCGTCGATTTCCAAACACACATATTATTTGTAAAAAAAAAAGATCCATGCAATTGGTATGATGAACTTTAAATATCTAATTAGATTCAAATTATGTTTTCCATGTTATCTTTTTACCAATATTTTCAATTTATGGCTTAGCTAACATTTTTTTTTATAAAAAAACGTTACTTTTTTATTTTTTCCATTTCACATTCCGTCTTCCCCACGGTTTCTAGAGTCGTGTGCCGTGCCCTTTTTATATTTTTTTGACTGCATGTCACGCGCTAAGCATGGTCCCTCACGTCACACTAACTTACACGTGTCACTAAATCATACGTGAACCTCACTTGTTTTGTGTAAACACAACCCCATATAACCATGCCTCCCTTCCTTCGGGTTTCCTTCTCCTCCAAGCATGGAGAATCTGCCAATGCCATCTTAGCCCTATAAAACCTCTCTCACCATCACCACCATCCAGAGCGGTAAACTTGCCACCGGAACTCTGTCGGATCTATTCAACTTTCCGGTCATGTCGTCCGTGAGCACCGACGATGAGAGCTGCGCCCCCCACCACCGCACGTTTCCGGAGTTAGATTTTCAGGACTTGAAGGTGATCTCCGCCGTGGGCCGGGGAGCCAAGGGCGTTGTGTTCGCGGCCATGAGGAATAATGGCGATCCGTTTGGTGAGTATTTGGCTTTGAAAGTAATCTCCAAGGCTTTGATTCAGAAGAAAGCGAAGGCGATGAACGACGGCGGTGAGGGCGAGTGCAAGAGGGTGTCGTTTGAACAGCAAGTGCTGCGTCGTTTTGATCACCCGCTCTTGCCTAGGTTGCGAGGAGTTTTAGAAACCGAGAAGATCATTGGCTACGCCATCGATTACTGCCCCGGCGGCAATCTCCATTCTCTCCGGAAAAAGCAGACCGAGAAGATGTTTTCCGACGATACCATAAGGTACCCTTTTTTGTCTCTTCCTCTTTTGTTAACCAGAAGATCGTGCGCATGAAAAGACAAATTCCAACTCTCATGCTATTTTTCCTGTTGTTTTTTGTCATCTGGCTTCGTTTTCTAACGGAATACGAGAGACACTGTTTTTTTTTTTTTGCATTTTCTTAGAGAATAACCAAACATGGTCGAAATGGAGCTGAAATCTGAATTGCTATTCTTCCTTCACAGGTTTTATGCCGTGGAATTGGTTCTCGCATTGGAGTATCTCCACAATTTGGGCATTGTGTACAGGGATTTGAAGCCGGAAAACATACTGATCCAAGAAACTGGTCACATAATGCTCGTTGATTTCGATCTATCCAAAAAACTAAACTCAAGATCTCCAAAATCCCAGAGTAGCTCGTCGTCGCCGATTTCTCACTCGTCAAAGAGGACGGCGATGAAGGACTTGCGGAAGAAACGCTTCTTCCGATTCTACAGTTGCTCCCTGCCAAGCCCCTCGTCGGCGTACGAACCAGAAGGCTCTCCGGAATTCCAATATCCTCGGCGGAGCGAGTCAGACTCGGTCGAGAAATCGAACTCGTTCGTTGGAACAGAGGAATACGTAGCACCGGAAGTAATTTCGGGGAAGGGACATAACTTCGGAGTGGATTGGTGGTCACTCGGCGTCGTTTTATATGAGATGCTGTACGGGACGACGCCGTTTAGGGGAGAGAACAGGAAGGAAACGTTTTATCGGATTTTGACGAAGGAACCAGAGTTAACCGGAGAGAAGACGCCGTTGAGGGATCTGATCGCGAGGTTGCTGGAGAAGGACAGTGACCGTCGTATCGATGTGGAAGGGATAAAGGGTCACGATTTCTTCAAACGGGTTCAGTGGGACTCCGTTTTGCAGGTCACACGGCCGCCGTATATTCCGTTGAATGAAGTCGGGGACACAGACGGGTTTAACAGAAAGCAGGTGGAGATATTTGTCCATGAGGTGTTTTTTGGAAAGGACGGTGAGGAAGACAAGGGGCAAAAGAAAGAAGAAGAAAATAATAATAATGATAATAATAAGAACGTGTGGGTAGAGAGGCTGAGCCAGAGTCACACTGAGAATGAGAATTTTTTGATTTTTTGAGTTTCTATTTAACCATTTATTTTGTCATATACGGTCACGTATATATTCTTTGGGCGTATGTTGTATCATACCAGTCAAACTTGTTTTTTTATTTAATATATATATATACACAAGTGATGCATTAGTAATAATAAGTAGTAATTTAGTATCACTTATAGTATTTATGTCTTCTTAACTTTTTAATTCAGGGTGCATGGGAGCATTGAAATATGAACGGGTGGAAGGTATTGGAGATTTTATTTTTTATTTGAAAAAGTTTGATTCCATTCTATGGTCCTAGCTTTTTAAAACAATGTGCCTGTTTCAGAATCCGTTGAAAATGTGATTTTACTCAATATGAGTTAACCATGAGAAAGGAGTTTCGTCTCAACTTATGTGTAACGTGGGAGAAAAAGAAAATATGGTTTTCAAACACCCCCAATTTAATAAATAGTGAAATTTGTATCTATATATGCTTTTTTTTTTTGGTTGGCTATTATTATTAGTCTGTCTTTGATCTTTCTTTCTTTTTTTCTTTTTTTTTTTGCCAAGTTTTTTATCTGTTTCTCTATCGTTTGAACAAATCTAATTGGCAAAAGAACAGAATGACTAACTATGAATATGTCATCTATCCACATCAGTAATTTATTACAATCAGCAAAAGTTTTTTTTAATGAAATTCATATATAAAGACACTAATAGAAATGAAATAAAAAATTAGCACAAATTTAAAAGTCATTTTAAATGATTTTGTGAGGTAAAAAGGGTAAATTTAGTGAATAAAGTCATTTATATTCTCACCGCAATTAACTTGTATGAGATCATCGGTAGTGAAAGTAGATGAAGTTTTGATGTTGTTTGTTAATACGATGAAAAAATGCTTTTACGTAAGTTGAGTTATTTAAATATGTGAAGGTGATTATCTCATTTTAAAAAAAAATAGTTGAACGGATTTTTTGAATTGAGTCTATTATTCCAATTCACACATTTTTTTTTTGCCACAGTTCACATATTTAAAATATTGTTTTCATGCATAATCAAATTCTACTCAATAATGGAGCCGTTATATATGGCATTTATTGCAGAAAGACAAGATATAAAAACGAGTTTAAATGGTTTTATTTTTATTAAGCAATAGCATGAAATAAAATAATTTCACTAAACAAGCAGACTTTTATATTATGATCATCCCGACGAAGTCAATGACGGTACAAGTTTGTTCAAAACATTAGATACGCGTCGCTGTATCATTTATTGAAATAAATAAATTATAATATGTTCCCATTGGATTGTAATCACAATTTTATCTTTTAATTATTAACGTATTGATTTTATTACGATGATATATAATGTATGTTATTGAATGGGGATAAAAATAAAAAGATATTACATTTTAAGGTAAATTTAGTGAAAGTGAATGTATTTTTTAATTTACGTGAAAGATGTTAGAAATGATTTAAAAATATAACAAGAGGAATATATTTTTTTTTTGTAATATTGCGTACATAAATTAATTATGTTATTGTGTTTTATGCGCGTGAATAATTCATTAGTCAAAATATTTTGCGGCAAAAACAAAAAAAAAATGAAAGGGTCAGTATAGTGTTATGACTTGTCAAACAAACTAATTTGCCAAGCCTTGATCAAGAAGAATAATAAGTTTTCGTTGTTTGATATATATATATATAGGTGTATGCATGTTTGAATTTTTTTAAAAAAAATCATCTATTCATGCAATTTCAGCAAAATTTGGTTTTTGTCTTCTCTCACCAACAAAGTGGGCCATTTTTAAAAATAAAAAAAGTCATCTATTCATGCATGTTTAATGACAAATGCATGCACCCAAGGGCCAAAATAAAAAAGAAATTAAAGGTCAAAAGACATATTAAGATTGGTAATCAAATCATTGACACTCCTTTAATGGTAACAATAATAATAAGAATGTGTGGAGGGAATATTATCTTTTAGTTCATCTTTTAGCTTCATTGAACATATTGTGTGTGTTTGGGAATCCGTTAGAAGAAATGAGTTTACAGATCTCTAAAAGAATTTACAGAATCTAAGAATAATTTACGAATTTCGAGATACTTTTTACAGATTTCAAAATATTTTTTATCTTAGTTTGCATGGATCGTTGGGGGAAGGCGGTTTCCCAAAAATGCACATTATCAATTTATAATATTATATTTTGTCATAAATAAAAAGCAAGCACCATTAATAGGTTTATTTTTGTATAGATCCGATAATTATGATGTAATTAAGATATATATATATATATTGTTACTCATTTGGGAAGTGGATTGTTGAATTCAAATTATTAAATGAATCAATGGTTTAAAAGGTTGGTGGAAGATTGTGGAATTAAAGGAGGAAGAGAGCCCTTCACTTCCCTTGTCACTTTCAATTATTCACTTAAGAATCTTTTGGCGGCCATTTCCTTCAACATCACATTCACATGCACCCACTCATCTCACATTAATTATCATCCTTTCAAACATCTTTGTTTTGTTTAATTAATGGGACAAAGATTTAGAGAGCGATTTTGTTTGTTTAATTAATGGGACAAAAAAAGTAAGGTGTATGGTAGAAGAAATTCTTAATTCACAATATGTAAATCTTTACTCGATATTTTTAATTATTACTACTCTTTTAATTAGGGTTAAATTAACTTTAGTTTCTATAGTTTACTTGACTTGGGTTTTGTTTCTTGAGGCTTAAAATTGTGATTTTAGTCTCTTAAACGCACTCTGTTTAAAACTGTGTTCATGTAGTCTTAAAAGAATTTAAATTTGATGTTGATATTATTAATTTTGTTTATGTCACCGATTCCATTAATTATAGTGAAATGAGTTCATAATTAAATAAGATAATATGGAAACAAATTTTGCATAACATGTACCTATAGTTTTAAGCTTGTTTCTTGCCTTTAATTTTTTAATTTTTAAATATGTGGTTTTGGTTCTTATAGTTTTTTAAAGATTTAGATGCTTAATGACATTAATTAATACCGTTAAGTTTAGAGACCATAACAAAAATCCGTTTAAACTATAGGGACTAAAATCAAACTCTAGTTAAAGTATATTGACCAAAACTAAAATTAATAAAAATTACAGGGACACTTAAAATTTCAGGGACTAAGAGCTTTAAATAGTGTTTTTTGGGGATCAAAACTACAACTTTTAAATTTCATACACCAAAACCCAAATTAGGACAAACAATTGGATCAAAAATATGTTTGGCCCTTTAATTTATTTGGAGAATACTTAAAGTCTAATGTAATGTATGCATAGACTCTTAAATATGGAAAAAGTTGCATTTTTAGATAAAAGTAATGAGTAGCCGAACATATTTAGTTTTGGTGAGACGCTTACTGGTGACTTAGAATATGAATAGAAGGAATTAAGATCTGAGAAACATTTAACATTTTTTTGGTATAGAAATATATCTAATATTTTTAATATATCGTACTATATATTTATGGAACGACAAATCACTTAAAGTTAAATTTAGTTTAAAATAATTAATGTGTATGACATGGATTTTTTTTGGAAGAACTGTATCGAATGATCTATGAGAAATAATATTTAGTAAGAAGAATCATAAAAATTATATTATTTGAAAAGATCAAACTTTAAAATATAAATTTAAAAAATACTAAA
>JANTPZ010001006.1:0-23605 GCA_025593235.1 Vachellia pachyceras | reverse complement strand
GCATATCCACAAGCATTTTAGCATCTGATTCAATAATAACTTCCCTGAATCCATTTTCATATGCATACTGAAGCCCTCTATATATTGCCCATTCCTCAGCCACGTGAGGATCAATCTGTCCAAGGGATTTGGTGAATCCCATAATCCAAGATCCCAAGTTGTCTCTGATTACACCCCCACAACCTGCCCTCATAGAAGGCCGCGCCACCGCTCCATCAACATTAACTTTAACCCAACCACTATTGGGAGGGATCCATTGATTAGACCGGCTTTGGACCGGAGAAGGTAAGAGATGCAAACCATCATCAAGAAGAACATAAGATTTCCAAGATGCAATGATAGCATCAAAAGGATTAATAGGTTTAACAAATTGCTCCTCAAAAATATCTTTGTTCCTCCAATTCCAAAGAAGCCAGCAAGCGGTACCCCAAAAACAATCCCATTTACCATGATAACAAACTCCCATGTCCCTCTTCATATTCATAGCCATCCACTTCATCAAATCACAGGAGAAGAATCTAGCCAAAAGAGAAGGCTGAACAGCCAACGACCAAACTTCCCTTGCATACCTGCAGTCCCGAAGAATATGCAAAATATTCTCCTATTCCTCTTGACAAAAGTTACACAAAGATGAAACACTCGACCAGGAGCTTCTCCAAGCATTAGTAGGAAGTTTATTGTGGTAGACCTTCCAAAGAAAAATCCTAATTCTCTCTGCTCCTTTCCATTTCCATATGAGTTTATACAAGGAATCATACATAGTGGGGGGCTCCACTTCAATAGCAAAATAAGCACTCTTAACAGTGAAGTTACCATCAGAAGAGTGACCCCAAACCATTAAGTCGTTGCCCGCTTCAGGTCTAGGAGGGATCGAATTAGACAGATTGAAGATCACCTCACCATTGACCAGCTTCTCCAAACGACGGTAGTCCCAAGAGCCATTAATGACCCAATCAGCCACGTTGGAATGTTCTTCTTCTTGGTATAGCGATCTAGAGCACATATCAACAATACTCTTCCCAGGAAATAACCAGACATCCAGAAAAAACTTCACCATACTCCCGTTCCTCACCTGCCACCTAGTACCATTATCAACCGGGTTCTGCTGGGCACAAATGAACCGCCATAAAGAGGAATCACCTGGTTGCGCGTTTAACAAACTTTGTTCACTTCTAAACATATATTTACTTTGTAAAACCTCCGCCCATAAACCATGAGAACCTTGAATGAGATTCCATGCCAATTTAGCTCCAAAGGCACGGTTCATCGAACACAATTTCCTAAGACCAAGACCTCCATGGGTTTTAGGAAGAGTAACGATGTCCCAACTCACAGGATGGAAACCTCTCTTATGCTCAGAACCCCAGATAAAATTACGTTGAATCCTCTCAATCTCATTACAAATGGCCAAAGGAACTTTAGCCACTTGCATAGGAAACAGCGGGCAAGAGCTAAGGACTGACTTGGCAAGAGTGACTCTACCCGCAACAGAAAGACAATTAGCTTTCCAGGCAGACAACTTGGCTTTAACATTATCAACAATATACTGAAAATTCTCAATAGGACTTCTTTTTCGAGAAAGAGGGAAACCCAAATATCTTCCTATTTCCGTCGAGATCTTCATCCCAGAAAATTCCTGAATCTTCCTCCTCATCCTGTTAGGCACTCTTCGGGAAAAAAAAATAGAAGACTTCTCCTTACTGACCTTAGCCCCTGAAGCCAGACAAAATTTATCAAGACAAGACATCATAATCGAAATTGTTGCATGGTAATAGGTCATCAGCTTCATTGGCCATAGTACTCAAGGGATAGAGGCTAAGCAGGGCAGTTTGGGAGTATCATGAAGGTAAATGTTGAACATGATGGTAATATTGGATGAATACATGGATTGTATCCCATAATAGTATCTTGTATCCCATGATAGTATCCCATAATAATGTAACGGTAAACATTTTATAATATATTATATTAAAGTCTAATAGTTCATTTTAATTTTTTTTTTTGGTGAAATAGTTCATTTTAATTGAATCTACGGAATATGTACAAGTCTTAAAATCCAATGAATTAGATCAATGGAGAGAGAGGAAGCAAGCAACTAAGGGCTTATTTGGAAACCCATTCTGAAATCTAAGTTTGGTTTCAAAATTTAGGTTTTACCTCAAAATCGAGGTTTTGTCCAAGCAAAATTTGTTTCCCAAAAGCTATTTTGATTACAAAATCTCGGTTTGAAACATAACTCTTCTGTTTCATACTTTTTCCTCTTTTTTCTACTTTTTCATCTTCCATCTTTCCTACTTTTTTCCTTATTTCTCTTTATTCTTTCCTACTTTTTATTTCTTTCTTTTTCCTCTTTCCTACTTTTTCTTCATTCTCTTTCATCTTTCCTACTTTTCATTCTTTCTCTTTCCTCTTTCATACCCACTTTTTTGCCTCAAAATCTGTAAAAGTTAATAACTTCCCAAACATAAATCACTTTTCAAAGTTTAAGTTTTACCTCGGAATCTGTAAAAGTTATTTTTAAAAATAAGCTTTAAGACGAGTCTAAATCAGAAGGTGCCAGCAAAACATATAGGTGAAGGAAATTTGGGGTCTACCTATTTTTATTTTTTGTTATGTTTGGAAGAAATGAATGTGAGTAGTGAGTGATTGGTATTTTCGGCTTCCAACAATGAAAAATCTTTGGTTTTTTAATGGTCAAAGTCAAACAGACAAATACCCAACTCTCTTCCTTTTCCCCCCATAATCACTACAGTACACTATCCTCCACCACCCTCTACTGCCATGAGGTGTTTCAATATCTTCTGGACTGACCTGTCTGAATTAATCTATTTTAAATGATTTTACATCTGTATAAAGTAAATAAATTAAAACTATTTTATCTCGAAGAATTTGTTATCCCTGTTGCATATTATTTTTACTTGATGTTGGCTCATCCTTTTTTTAGCAAAATCACACCATATGGGTTAAAACACACCTTTTAAATATCTCCTTAATTTCGATTATAATGTTAGAAAGTGTTAACAGAGTCTGTTTAAATCATGTTAGAAAAATAACTTGAGTTGTTAATCCAAATGAAAAGCGCTGAGCAATTTTGATTACAAAGGTCTCTGAGTAACATCTATCTCTTTTTTTTTCGATATAAACCATCTAGTATCTTGGGGTATCTTGGATTCATTACCCGTCCCGAACTAATCCGGACCCTCCGTGATGAGACCTTATGGTGGTAGCGAGATACCGATGGGACAACCTTTTTGAGGTTGCGTTAATTATCGCGGCTGTCACTCCGGATTTGAACCCTCACCTTAAAGAATGCTGATAGTAGCTCTTACTAACTTTACCAAGCGTCTATTGGTATCTATCTCTCTTTCTTTCTCATCCTATTTCAATCTTTCGCCAGACTGCAAGAGCCATTACACCCTCAAGATAAAGATGAAGGTGAAAGTGTAGGCCCAATTTCAATCATTTTGGCGGGCTTAGCCCAAGACCTTTTATCATTGTAACATGTATAAAACTAATTTTCCACTATCCCGTTGGATCCAATTAAATGATCAATGTCTCACATAGCACATGAATTTTTTTAATAAGTGCGTAGTAAAAAAATTAATACTCTGTAATTAAATTTCTTTATTTTTGCCATATTTTAATTCTATTTTTCCTATTACATGTTGTTCGCCTTATAGCTTACCGCAAGCGTACGGGTCGCAAGTAGTATAAAAATATCGTTCCCACGAGAACTAACGTATGAACGAGATAATTGATGCAATTATATGATTAATTAGATTGAGTGAATCAATTGAGATTTAATGTCCTAATGATCTACCGAATTCACGAAAACTAATAATAAAATGAGAAGAACGGACTAGAGTTTTAATTCAACGATGAGAGATGCCTAGGATTATTTTTCACCAATGCAATTCATGAGATTTAAATGCATACAACTTTATTAGTGATTAAATGACATAATATGTTTGTCTAAGGTTCAGAAGCAATTGATTAAGCTCTCTCAAGTCATAACCAAATTAATATTCTCCTTTAACATGCACAATCTCTTGCTACATTTAAAAGAAAATAGTCATTAAGCAACAAACTTAATATGACAATGCTAGGTTAATAACTATATCTCTATGTTACTAACAAACCATCCATTTAATTATTTAAATTTCAAGTCTAGCATAATTTTATCTAAGTCATGTTAATTAAATTAACTCTCTCAAGCTTAATTTAATTGAACAAATCAATCTAAGTGATGGCTAATCAATTAGAAGCATTAGACACAAGATAAAATTAACATATAATTGCTATTAATCACTAAAGAGCGTATTATCCAATCTCAATCCATGCAAAGGTTCCAAATAATCCTAGAACAAATTACTTGACCGCTAAACATTGCAACCACAAGAGCAAAGCATTCAGGAATTAATTGAAAGAGAGTATAAATGAATTTATAAAACAGCAACACCAAACGAAGCCTTCAGCTTATCTCTTCTCCAGTGACGCCTTCGGTCTCCCTTGTCGCCACTGGTTCCTTCTCTCAGCTTGTGAGATGTTTAGCTTCAGGTGATGTCTCTGCTCAGTTGTTCATCCGACGCTCTCTTGCTGCTGTTCTCTCGAATCAGCGACGCTTTCAGCTTCTGTCTCTCGAGCAAAGTATCAGCGCCGAAAACCCACAAGGTCGCCGAAAACAGTTCCTCTCGTCTCCAGCTCTCCTCTGTCGCAAGACTCTTTTTCTGATCTCTTGAACCAGCGACAGCAGCAGCTGCAAAAAAACTTTTGCTCTCAGCTCCGAGCAAGCTCTCCTTCGTCGTCAATTCTCTCCGCTTCGTGCGTCCAAAACTCTTCGGTCTCTCTCTCGTGCTGTTAGCTCCAAAGTCCCAGCAAAATTCCAGCTGCTCTCCAAGCTCAGCAGCACAGCAGATGACTCCTTGCTTTGAAGAAAAACTGTTGCATCTCCTTTGGATCAGCCATTCTTTTCGCTGTTTCTGTTGTGCCGCCAAGGAATTCTTCTTTCTGTTGAAGCCTAGGTCTCACGTTCAGCTTCCTTCTCTGATTCATGAACGACGCCGTTTGATGCTTTCCATTATTTCCCTCAGCTTCCTCACGCAAAAAAGGACGCCATCTCATGTTTCAAAATGCAATTTCTTCAATCTTCCAAAACGGTGGCGTTCTCCTGATGATTAAGCAGGCAAAACAAACATGATTTCTTTTTTTATTCTCTTTTTTATCTAAATATTCCTAAAATTATTATCTTTGCAATAAAATCCCCTGAATCATGTGCTAATTTCATATCTTATCAAAATCACTTATAAATCTTTTTATTTAGGATTAATAACTCCCCAATTATATTAAATTATATCTCAAATTGTGGTAAAAATGGGGAATTATCACATGCATACACTACATGTTTGTTAAACTATTTAAAAAATACTTTCATATAATCTATGATAAAACTCTGATAATATGCTTAGTAAAATCAATTAAAAAAACTAATCCAAACATATTTATCAATTTCGTATTTCCTTGAAATCATTCATCTCTGCCCATTGACATTAAAGACTTTTTAATTTTACCACTTACACAAAATTATTCTATTGGTTATCTCTCTCATGCATCTCCTGCACCGAAGGAAACTTTTAACTGTCACTTGACATTGAGTTGACGTTTGTGTGACCAGGGGACAATCATCGTTTATAAAGCTGATATGTATGAATACCTAAGCGGCTGCCTTCTTTTTTTCAAATTTTCACGGTCCAGCGTACTGAAATAAAATTTTTAATATAAACTTATTTTAACATTTAAAAGCTATTCCTATACTTACAGAAATAAAATTTCTCTCACATATTTATCTTGAAATCCGTATCCATTTTTCCAACGGACTTACCAAATAAGCCCTGTAACCACTAATTCAAACAGGTTTTTAATAAGTGGCTCATTACTAATAAACTGAAAAAACTATGAGGGATACCGGACTCACAAAAGCTCCTAACTATTAAAAAAGATTCATATCATCAGTGAAGGAGCTGCTTTATTTGAAACAAGACATCTGGAGGGAAGGAGAAATTACAGATACATAAATTTAAAAAAAAAAGTAATTTTCCCAATTGGAAACCTGAAAGCACTTGTGGGGGAAAATGTTTGTAGCTTAATGAGAAGCCTGTGGGAAAAACCAGAAGAACTAAAGGAGGTGAATAGGACATTGATAACACTTATTCCCAAGGTTGATTCTCCGGGTCAATCAATTCAGGCCAATTTCATTATGTAATGTGATTTATAAATGTGTGTCTAAACTGATTATTCATGGTGGCAACACTAGTTTCCTTTTCCAAGTAAGCTTTGTGCTAGGGAGGAACGTTCAAGACAATATAATTATTGTTAAAGAAATTATTCATTCCATGAGGAGGAAAAAAGGAACATCAGGCTTCATAGCTATAAAGGTAGATCTTGAAAAAGTCGAAATAAATATGTTAGAAAACTACCTCGTTTTACAAAAAAGCACTGTTGAATGTTTATTTGGCTTTTGAAAACATTTTTCCAAACAAACCCTGTATACCTAACTCAAAAAACAGAAGTTTCTTTGGGAAAAAAAGGTATCCATTGAAAAACCATTCATGGGATAATAAGCTAGGATATGCATAGGCTTTCAAATTAGAAAAATACAAAAAGAAAGCGTAGTTAGGCTTTTTAATATGTGTCAACTGTCATTAGAGCATGCTATTTGAGTCAGCATATTGACCCAATAATAAATGTTCAAGCCGATACAGATAATTTCATATACAGTGGCAACTCTATAAATGGAAGAATAACAGAAAAAATAATCAGTGCAAAATCTTAAATTAGATTTATTCATAACTTTTTTGATAAGTGCCTCACAATTTATTTTATAAGAAAAAATTGATTTTGGATTTTAAATTAAATTGACAGGTTTTTTTTTTTCATCACCCTTTTGTAATTTACAATTAAACTCCCCATCAAAATACTGCAATTACCTACCGTTTACAATCAATCATTCCTGCAACTCCTAACAAAATGTTGATTTGACAAAACGAAACAGACGATATTATTGAAAACAAGTACAGCTTGCAGTATTACTGTAAAAAGAATTATTTTAAAGTCCCGCGTTACAAATTAATTATTATAAAATTTCAAGAGGTTATTAATGATAGCCGCTTCACTTGTCAATAATACTCTTCAACTTCTTATTAACAACATCTTAAAATGTTAGAGTAATTAAGTTGTCATTAGGTGACTTAAATTCAATACTCCCTTGCTACTGCTCAATTAATTAATCCGTAATAAAGGAAGCAGAATTGAAATTTACCACCGTAACAAATTAGCGTAAATGCACGCGCGAGAAGGAGCGTGCGCTGCGGCGAAACGTACGACAACGTCCCACAACGAACACAAACCGTCAAAAGGATGAAGCGGGTTTAGATCAAAGGATGGCTACGGCAAAAAACCCAAACCAGACCAAATTTGAAACCCGCACACCCCAAATCCCTTTCCCAAGAAGACCCGAGACAACAGAACAAAGAAATCCATCAAAAAGAAGAAAAACGGTCAGAGAGAGAAAAGACTCACAGAGCGAGAGATTTTGGATTGGAGAGAGAAATCGAAACTCACCAGGCAGTCACCACCACACACAAACCACGAAAAAAATCCTTATTTGTGAATCAATCACTCAGTCACGTTCACTCTCATTTCAACGAAAAAGCCAGCTGACACCTGAATTTATTATTCCTTCCCCTCTCTTTAATGAGTTTTCATATATTTTCCATGTCTTTGAAACATTTTATCCAACCTATTATATGATTTTGAACATAAAATTTGCAAAAGGCGAATAAAATTATGGCAGCGATTGGGGAGAGCATGACTGTTCGTTCTTTCGTTCGTAGCGTCTCTTCTCATCGAAGATCAAAATACCTTTCCTATTTTCATTATTGTTGCCTTCTTCTTTTTCTCCCTAATCCATACTACTGTTGTGGTATTAATTATTATTGTTTGTTATTACCAAAATCTAACCGCACATCTCAATCACACCCTCTGAAAACTTCTTCGATTCCCATAGAGAGAGACTCCCAGTGTGCTAGAGAGAGAAAGTCTGAATTTACCTCCCCAACTTGCCCTTCTGGCCCAGATGGACGGTTTCGTGTTTCGAATGGGGTGAAAGGATTGTCAGTTATTCTCCATTTTTTTTGCTTTCTTATGGTTTTTTTGGATTTCTGGGTTGTTTAAGAAAGCTTTAGGGGTCTCAATCCGTTGGGTGTTTGTGTTCCGTGAGGTGTTTGGCGTGGTTTCGTGGAACTGTGATTTTTCCCTTGTCCCCAGCAGCAATTTGTTATGTAAGGTTTATTCTTCCGTAGGGTTTAGTTAGTTGGGAACTTCTATGCGTGCGTGAGTTTGATCCCCAGCAATGGAGGCCTGTTCTCAAGGAGGGAAGAAAAGGCCACCTGAGGGGGAGAATAAGACCAAGCGCAAAATGAAGACTGCTTCCCAGCTGGAGATTCTGGAGAAAACTTATGCTAGTTAGTGATTTTTCAATTTTTTTGTTCACAGGTTTTTCTCTCTCTGCTCTATGATGTGAAATTTGCTGAAATGCGCCTTTTCTTTTCTGGCTCGTGCAATTTGATTCAGCGGAACCGTATCCGTCCGAGGCATTGCGAGCAGAGCTATCAGCGAAATTGAGTCTTTCAGATCGTCAACTGAAGATGTGGTTTTGTCACCGCAGGTTGAAAGACAGAAAGGCACCATCAGCGAAGAAGCTGGGAAATGAATCGCCACCTGGAGCTGTGACTCTGGTGCCAGTGACTGATGGTTTTGAGCAGAAGGTAATGGGTGATGGTGGACATGCGCGTGATTCCATCTCTGTGAAGAGGCCATACATTCATATGGATGCACGGCGAGCTGTCCCACTACCCGGTATGGTCTTTCATGGCATTGGAGGGGGTTTGCCTTTGGAGAGTTACTATGAATCACATCTGTCCAAAGCTGAGCTGAAAGCTATTGCATTTGTGGAAGCACAGTTGGGGGGGCCACTAAAAGAGGACGGGCCAATATTGGGGATGGAATTTGATCCGTTGCCACCCGGTGCGTTTGGTGCGCCAATAGGTAAAGTTGGCTTCCTAATGCAGAGGGTCTTGATTTGTAGGACTTATTATTAGACACTGCTGATGCAGAGGGTCTTGATTTTGATACATGTAGACGTCTACCAATTGTGTTCTGACATGACACTTGAAACTTGAACAACTGTTTTTGCTTTTTGAATTTTTTTATCCACTGAAAAGGGGAAACGCAAATCCAATCATTTTATAGCAGCGTGCATTTTCTTGACTCAGAAATGAGAGATTGAGTGCTTGAAGTTGGTTTAGCAGAGCAGCAGCATTACACCAAATTTGGCTGCTGGAGGACCAGACAAAAAATGATTCATCATGTTTGCTAAGTTGAATATTGTGCAGTATTTTACAAATGTTGAGTAATGTTTAAACAATATCAGATATGGATAATTCTACACTCATTGTAAATTGAGGGCCACGTAGCAGCACGCAAAACAGTATTTGATTTCTAATCGGTTTGTATTATTTCCCTGATGCATGAACTTATATTTGGATTCGAGGTCTATTAGCGTATGTGTGTGCTTTTCCATAAACAGGCAATCAAATGAGATGTTTTCTTTTTATCTCAAGTAAGCGGAATATTGTACAAATAAAATGTTTACTACGTCTACTGGCTTGTTCATTGCCAGTTAATCTGAATATGATGACATTCATTAGCTGTTAAAGCCTTTTTTTTTATAAAGGACTGTGACTTGACCTCTTTATTCTTATTGTAAAGGATAGAGTATTGTCACTTGTAGTGTTCTGACTCTGAAACACTGGCAAATAATCACTGCCGAGCTCTTACAGGTTCTAAAGTGGCTTTCAACATGAGGCATGGACCATATTATTATAAGCTTTTGGACTGGGGACTCGAGAAGTCTGTTTGACCTGTTTAAATTGGCAGCATGTTGCAAGGTTTAATGCATTTTAAATCTTTTCAAATTTCTTTTTAATCCAGGGCCAACTGCAATGGGGCAGCATAGGCAATCTGGAAGGCCTTTTGAGGCAAAAATTTATGAACGATTGGACAAGGTAAGTTTGTGTCCCTTCTCCCCTTGCAAAGTACCACAATCTTGAAGTAGGATTTTAGGAAGATACTTCTACTTCTAAAGTTGTTTTTCCAATATTGTTCGGATAAGAAGTTGACGTAATTTGTGCTATTTTCTTGCTTCTTGTGGCACACTTTTGATAATGCAAATACATGTTCATCTTTCTTGTCTAATGAGTTTGATTTCCAGGGCGCTTCAAGGACTCTTCACGAATATAAATTTATTCCAGAGCAGCCAACTGTTAGAAATGAGTCATATGACTATGAGAGAGTAACCCTTTCAAACCACTATGGTTCTCTTGATGGAATTCCACATGCAAGGACATTATTATCAAGTGGGCGACAATTCCTTGATGGCAATGAAACTGCTTCTTATGGATATAAACATCAGAATCTGATGCCGGGGTTGAATCTTTTGTCACAGCAAGGCAGGCAGAATCATCTCTTACCTTTTGCTTCTAGACAGAATGATAGCGTTGCATGGAAAAACACGATTTTTGATGTGTCTGCTGACTCTCATATTGGAGCTTACCCTGCAAATCAAATTGACAGCATGCTAATTCCATTGGATCAGAAGGTTATCCATGGGGAGCAAATTTCACAGTTTCAGAGGAAGCGGAAGGTATTTGAAGACGCTATTGCTGTATGATTAATCACCATAGAATTGTATCTCAAGTATTTTTTTTTAATATTTTCTTGCAGAGTGAAGAGGCTAGAATGCAGCAAGAACTTGAGGCATATGAGAAACGGATGAGAAAAGAGCTTGAAAAGCAGGATATTTTAAGGCGAAAGGTTTGGAATAGGCTTATTTTTTTTCCCTTCAACATTTTTCTCTATGACTAATATTGTGTTGTCTTGTCATTAGAGAGAAGAGCAAGTAAGGAAAGAGACGGAGAGGCATGAACGTGAAAGGCGGAAGGAAGAGAAAAGGATATTACGTGAAAGATGGCGGGAAGAGGAGAGATACAAAAGAGAACAGAGGCGTGAACTAGAGCGGAGGGAGAAGATTTTGCAGAAAGAGTCAATCAGAGTATGCAAGGAATTTAGCTTGTTTGTGGTGATATGGGATGTCAAAATAAGTGATGCTTATGTTTATGGGCTCTTGCAGGCTGAGAAAAGGAAACAGAAGGAAGAATTACGCAAGGAGAAAGTGGCTGCAAGGATCAAAGCAGCCAATGAGAGAGCTATCGCTCGCAGAATGGTCAAAGAATCACTGGAACTTGTTGAAGATGAACGTCTGGAATTGATGGAGTTAGCTGCATCTGAAAAGGGACTTTCATCAATTTTATCTCTTGACTATGAAACTCTACAGAATCTTGAATTATTTGAAGGTGAGTAAAACAATTGCTTGAGATGCCAACAATTTAATATCCTACAATTTTTTTACATTATTGTAACATTTTTGGAAATATTGCTCCAAATTTATGAAATTTTTAGTAATAAATAATTGTACTCCTTTGCAGAGCTTTACCTTGTGGTGGACGAATAAGTTGTTTGGCATGTTCCACAGCGAAAATTTTATTCTTTGTTTAAATTTTTTATATTCTACTTGTTGCTTAGGTTTCAGTTATGTGGTTGAAATAATGAATGCTCATGGAAGTGATAGCTGATATTTGTTTCTCAGATGGGAGGACTTCATTTCCACCTAAGACTGTTCTGCTGAAAAGACCTTTCTCAACTCAACCTTGGTTGGATTCCGAGGAGAACATAGGAAATCTTTTGATGGTAAGACCTCTCCATTTGTTTCCAGGTTTTAGGTTAAATATATGGAGAAGGATAATCTCCGACATGGTTTGTCTGTCTTTACAGCTTTATGTAGCTGATTCTGTCTAATTGCATTGTGTGGCCAAATTATTACGTATAATACATTTCTACTCATCTTTTCAGTTATAGCTTAATATACTGTTACTCAACTGGGACCTAAATCATACTTGGGATTGAACTTGTAACCATGTATAGTTGTTTTACGTAACATTGCTTTGGCTGCATGTTCCGAAGTAAAGAAGGCTTATCACATTGTTCAAATAATATTAGTTTTTCAATTGTACTTGTCTCAACAGTCCATGCTTGTGCAAAACTTTATCAATAATACTGGATATTCTTTATTTTACAGGTTTGGAGGTTCTTGATCTCCTTTGCTGATGTTCTTGGGATTTGGCCATTCACCTTGGATGAATTTTTACAAGCTTTCCATGACCATGTATGCATATTTCTCTCCTCTCTCTCGGGTCTCCAATAAGCTTTCCATGACCATATATTCTTTTTTGATGGTTTAGGATCCTAGGTTGTTAGGCGAGATTCATATTGCTCTTTTGAGATCTATCATAAAAGATATTGAAGATGTTGCAAGAACTGCTGGGGTAGGAACTAATCATAACAGTGCTGTCAACCCTTGTGGGGGTCATCGGCAAGTAATTGAAGGGGTGTGTTTTCTCATTTTCGTTGTCTGTAAATGTATTTTTTTTCCTTCTGGATAAAAAAAAAGTAATTTCTGTTACTCTTGTTTGGTACTGCCAGGCAAATGTGTGGGGGTTTGATATAAGAAATTGGGAGCGACTCTTAAATCCCTTAACATGGCCAGAAATTATGCGGCAATTTGCTCTATCAGCCGGATATGGGCCACAATTGAAGAAAAGAGTCATTCAGCCACTGTATCCTTGTGATAACAGTCAGGTGAACTGTATTTCCTCCATTCATCACGAATGATTTCAATCCAAATTCTTTTTATCAAAAGTTGGAGTTGCCAAGTGCCATGTTAAACAACTTAGTCTTTCATGATTTTTCTGAATTTGCAGCATATGACTTTTACAAGAAAATAATTTTCCTTCAATTCTCAAATTTAGTATTTACTATTTAGTTATTTATTTTTTAAGGGAAATAAGAAAAGGAATGAAACCTGCAATTTTCCTAGCCCCCTTTTCCCTTTTCTTTCTCTCTGGTTTTCTTCCATATTTATAAATTTCTCTCTGGGTTGAAAGTGCAGGGTATTGATGGTGAAGATGTTGTTTCCAATCTACGTAGTGGGGCAGCAGTTGAAAATGCTGTCGCTGTCATGCAGGAAAAGGGTTTATCCAACCCAAGAAGATCTAGGCATCGCTTGACACCTGGAACTGTTAAGTTTGCTGCATTTCATGTCTTATCTCTTGAAGGTAGCAAGGGCCTTACCATACTAGAAACCGCAGACAAGATCCAGGTATAACTGTTCCTACTGGATATTGTGTTCATTATTCTGCATTTAATTACACTTACCTAGTTCAATGTTCTATTCCTAGAAATCTGGACTTCGTGATCTCACGACAAGCAAAACCCCAGAGGCTTCTATAGCTGCTGCTTTGTCCAGGGACACAAAGCTTTTTGAAAGGACAGCTCCTTCGACATATTGTGTACGTCCTGCATATAGAAAGGACCCAGCCGATGGTGAGGCAATTCTCTTAGCTGCCAGGGAAAGAATCAGGATATTTAAAAATGGACTTGTCAATGCAGAAGAACCAGAAGATGGTGAAAGGGACGATGATTCAGAAATTGATATGGCAGAAGATCTGGAGGCTGATGATTTGGGTACTGAAACAAATAACAAGGAGGCTTCTGATTTTGTGGAATCTAGTTTAAGCAATGCGGTTAAGAAGAGAGAAGGCAGTGAAGAAATTTTGCAAACTCCTGATGGTGGCAGTGGCCAAATGAACGAGGGTTTAGCGCCAATTGCTGCTGAAGAATTTAATCAGGAAATTGCTGGATGCAGCAATGTTGTAACTAAACCTGATCTGGAAGACACTTGTATTGATGAAACTAGTCCGGGCGAACCATGGGTTGAAGGGCTTCTTGAAGGAGAATACTCAGATCTTAGTGTCGAAGAGCGACTTAATGCCCTTGTTGCTCTGATTGGTGTGGCAATTGAAGGAAATTCAATCCGTTTTGTTCTTGAGGTACTATTTATTACCATCATTTCCCAGCAGTTTTTGTAAAATATAAAACCTTTTTTTAACCTTAGTGAGCAATGTTTCAGGAGCGTCTAGAAGCAGCATATGCTTTAAAAAAGCAGATGTGGACCGAGGTGCAGCTTGATAGACACCGAATCAGAGATGATTGCTTTTTTAAGGTGCAGTCTGCCCCTTGCGTGGGCAATAAGAATGAACTAACTCCTTCAATGTCATCTATGGAGGGTAAACAGAGCCCTCTGCTTAATGTTGACGACAGGAATGACAAAACACTAATAACTCCCCCTACTCAGCAAGTACAGTTAAGTGATCTACTGGGCAATCAGACCCATTCCCGAGGTGTTCCATCAGAAGTGAACTTAATGCAAGACTCTGCTATCCCTAATTATTATTCTTACCAACAATTTGGATCTGGTGCTGAAAAGTCAAAATCAAATTTGAAGGCATACATTGGCCAATTGGTTGAAGAAACTTATATTTATAGGTCATTACCTCTTGGTTTGGATCGGAGACGTAATCGTTACTGGCAGTTCATTACTTGTGCTTCTCAAAATGATCCAGGCTGCGGAAGGGTTTTTGTGGAGATGTGTGATGGTTGTTGGAGGCTGATTGATTCTGAAGAGGTTTTTCTTTTGTACCCGAGCTTTTCCTTGATGATCTTTATATGATTCAAGTGTCATCAATATATGCATTTCCTCTGTTTCTGAGTAACATGGCAATTAATTTATAGTTTCTATAGTCTGTCTTGCTGAGCCTTATAAAGGCTAGGCCAGAGATGTCTAATACCATTTAATTTTCATGGTAAAGTCACCACATTCAATGCCTAGTTGCTATTAGTAAACTTCTTGTTTTTTAAAAATAAATTGTACCTTTTATTTCTTCAAGCTTTCAGTCTTTTTTGTATTGAATTTTCATACTGAATTCATTTTGTACTCAGAGCTTTGATGCTCTCTTGGCATCATTGGATGTACGTGGGATTAGGGAATCCCATTTGCACATGATGTTGCAACGAATTGAAATATCCTTCAAGGAATCTGTTAGAAGGAATAAGTTGAGAAGACAAGATGGAGACACTTTTATTACAGAAGCTTTCCAAATGGCTACCGAGCATGATTGCTGTTCTCCGGTCTGCAGTACTAATTCAAATTTGTTGGAGACATCAACATCTTTTGTGGTTCAGCTGGGAAGGAATGATTCTGATAACCAAGATGCTTTGAGGAGGTACCAAGACTTTGAGAAATGGATGCTGAAGGAAGGCCTAGATTCCTCAGTATTGTGTGCATTGAGGGATGGGAAGAGCAGATGCAGTCAATTGCTGGGCATGTGTGATTACTGCCATGGGATCTATTTATATGAAGAAATTACATCTCCTTCCTGCTGTAGAACCCTTCGTACTTGTAAGAGCAGCTTAAGCTCTTCTGAACTAATGGCTCAATGTGAAGGAAAAGTAAAGATGACCAGCGATTATGTATTTAGGGTCTTCCCCTCTTCTCCGTTAAGAATGAGGTTGCTGAAAGTGCTGTTCTCCATAGTTGAGGTGATCACCTGTATATCATTTTGATTCAGATTCGGTATATTTTGTAGATTACTTTTGATGTAGCCATAATTTGAACGTTGGTTATGAATAGGTGTCTGTTTATTTTGTTTTTTATCCTTGGTGAAATGGAACTTATAATTTATAGCCATGACTTGGCAGGTTTCAATTCCTGAAGAAGCTCTTGAACCTATTTGGACAGATAGCTATCGTAAGTCGTGGATTATCAAGCTGCATGCTTCTTCTTCCTCTGAAGAACTTCTTGAGGTTGTTTTTGTCTTTATTTGATAAAGCATGATTTGAAATTTCAAGACCCGTTTGTTATCATCTTGACAATGCGCATATGTTTCCTTGTCTCTCATGAATGACAATCGATGCACAATGTCCTTCGGTGGGCAATTTATCTCAAAAATACAACAGGATAATTGATGCTCAATTCTCATAGTCCATAAGCACATCTAGAAGATACAAAAGAGGAACAGTGATATTGACTGAAATGATGATGCCTCTTCAGAATAGGATTACGATAGTAAACTCAACGTGGAATGTTTGCTGTTGCAATCTTATTGGGTGGATTTTGGACATTATTTAAACCGTGTCCTTTCACTCTTTATCTTCGTAGTCATCTTTATCTCCATTACCTTACAATGATGGAATATAGTCATGTCGAGAGAGCACATTGTGTTCACATTACTCGATTGGGCCCAATAATTGTGTGGAGAGATAATTTGTCCACTAAGGACTTAAATTTTCTCATGCCTTGAGATACTTGTTCAGACTTTTTGGTGATTTAAACGTGTGATTTTTTGTTTCTTATCCTTTTCCATCTTTTTTCAAATGCATAATGTTCATTATACATGAAACGTGGCATGTGATTTTTGTTAAGATTTTTCCTTATTTATTCACATGTTTGCTTTTGTTTAAAACGTTCCTTCACAGATATTGACTATACTGGAGGGTGCTATCAAGAGGGATTACTTGGCTTCGAATTTCAAGACTACCAGTGAGCTGTTGGGTTCTATTTTTTCTTCCGGGTTTCATTGGGATTCCACGGGAGCTGAAAGAATTCCTGTACTGCCATGGGTGCCTCATACAACAGCTGCTGTGGCACTAAGGCTCATGGAACTTGACATCTCAATCTTTTATACCTTGGAGCAGAAGCTGGAATCTAAAAAGGACAAGCCAAATGAGAATGCTTTGGTCAGTTTCCTTTAACTTGAGTGAAAAACAGTGATAAGTATAAATATTTTATGGGAAACATGGTAGAATAAGGTGAATAATTCCCAACATGGAAAGCAGAGGGGCAAGAGATGACACATGCAACTTTGAAATGTTGTGTTCCTTGCTGAAGCAGTTAACCTTTGCCGAATTTCTCGTGTGATATGGTGTGTCTGTGTGTTTTGCACGAAAACCCTTTGGTTTTTAAAGGATGGCGATTTAGTTATTAAGAGTTAGATATCACATAAGAACCACTCACCGAAAGCTTAAATTGTTTATCCACATTTTTGGTTTTATTAATATATTTTGTAGGAGTTTTATTTTATTATTTTATTGCAATCTATGGCAGTAATAATATGTAAGCGCACACAAAACTGTCGGCATGGGTATAATTTATATGATTTTACTGAAACGGAAACTTAGTTCTGGTCGAGTAAAGTTTCTTGCTATGCTTGAAGTTGAATTTTGAGTTACAAAACTATAATGTGGCTCCTTCTTGTGGCGTTGTGCCCTTGTTGTAAAAGGAGTGTTCTTGTTTGAAAATTATTCTGACAATTTACTTGCCTTTCAGAAGTTTCCTTCAAAACATGCTTCTGCCCAAATTGCACAAGTTTCTGGTACAGCTGAGACCTCACATTTGACTGGGCGTAACATGGTTAATTTGGGCCATGGATTTGCTAGCTACAGTCGTGGACACAGGTCCCATGGACAGGGCCGTGGTCGCTCTCATGTTGGGGGATCACAGGGAAAGATCATCAATTCAAGATCCGAATCTAGAAAGAAAGTTACTGCCACTAGCGGCAGGAGCCTTGGACCGGGGCTAAAATGGAAAGGGAAATCACGAGGTCATGGGGGTCAGCGCCGTGCTCGTCGAAGCATGAGAAGTGGCAGGAAGGAACCAGCAGCTAAAGAGTGTGAAATTAGTGTTGAGAGGGATGCTCTCATAGAGGAATCAGCCGGTATTTTTGTCAGGGAGGCAAGCAATGTAGCTGAAACCATAGATTGTCAGATGGAAACTCCTGAAAATGCTGCTAGCACTTCTGGGAGATCGGAATATGAGGAAGACAAATATCAAGCAACTAGGGACGGGAATGATTATTTAGTCGATAATAACGATAATGGCTATGATAGGCGTGGATTTAGTGCGAAGTCTGAGAATATGGTAGAAGATATTATTTTTAGTTTAGATGATGAGGAAGATGGGGGTGGATTACTAGATGATGAGCTTGTCGGTCTTGATTCAGATATAGGAGAGAACGGAGAAGATGTTGAGCAAAACTTGGATGCAGATGGATTGAGCTCTTCATCCTAAGAGTACAGCGGCTAAAAGAAGCATTGATTATGGAGACTAGCTCCACTAGAGAATGTAGGTTAATTTTGGTATATTATCATGCTTAGTATTGTAGGAAACTAGGAATGGTCCTGACCTGATGATGAAGGCACCTTTAGAATAGTTATCAATTGTGCATGTTATGTTGTACAACAAAAGATATATTTGCAGGTTACAAAATGGTGAAATGAAATCTCTTTCTCCGAATATTGGGAGAAATTACACATCAATTACCTATTGCACTTGCTATGCCCTTTTGACCCATCTTTTCAAAGGAGCTTTCTAGACTTGAGCATATTGCAAACTGAATTGTGGGTCCATCCTTTGTAAATGAATGGCTAGCAAATTTTATGCTCTTTCATAAATTTAAATTGAAATGATATGAAAATCTTACGATTTTTTTTTGGGAAGTATTAAATCTTCGATCCTAGGACTACTTCCTTTCCTTTTGAAGGGCAGAGATCATAGAAGTAAACTTTCCATCTCTAACATCATCTTTTTCATGACAACCTTGCAAATCTTCATTATCGTGGGCTGGATAAAATCCTCTTCACATTGTCATGAATCAAAAAGTCAATAATAAAAAAAACAATTTAACAATCTTGCGTTCTTCACTGGTTTTTGTTTTCCATCTTATGATTAAATAATATCATAATTAAAAAATTGACACTTTAAATATTCACACATGATTTTCTTCTAGGCTGCGCCACACGATTCAGAAAGCATTCTACAAGGCAAACCTGACGGATCAAAGCATGACATGCATTAAAGAACTGCAATATCCACCAACAAAGGAATTCGTGTTCTGATCATTGTGGAACAAGAGCTGCTTATTGCCATTCACTGACAAATTCTACATACGAAAAATAATAATCTATCAAAATTTGTATCACTATTTTAAGATACAGAACTAAATTATCCCATTCTCATGCTGACAAAGTTTTGTGTTCAAGTCTGCTACATATCTTCAGCATCCCCTAAACTTCTGCCAAGTATTACCATCTTCAGCAAGCTGCTACAGAAAGCCTCCAAGATTGAATTCCTTTCTCACTTTGGACCTACTAAGAGATTCTCTTCAACGTTTTGCTTTCTTAGAACAAGAAACCTCAAAGTAAATCAAATAGTGAAAAAACTCAACCTTTCAGGAGGCTAAAGCTCAACATATGAAAACCTCGTCAGTATTGGATCTCAGGGTGAGGCACCCAAGAGTTTCCTGATTCCTGCCTTCTGCTCTGATGTCAACCGAGTTGGGAACTTAATGTTGAACTTAATCCTCAAGTTTCCCTTTTTTGTGGGATCCTTTTGGAGTGGCATTCCTTCTCTTGGAACAACCTCCTCATAGCTCGGATGAATCACGTTGTTGATTGGTATGGTCAGGTTTCTTCCATCCAAGGTAGTCAGCTGCACCGTATAACCAGTCAATGCCTCCACAAGAGAAATCTTTTGCGTCACAATCAGATCACTGCCATCGCGAGCGAAAACACTGTGAGGCTTTTCATCGATGATAAAAACAAGGTCCGCAGGGGTCACATTTGGCTGCTCATTTCCCTTCTCTGGGAAGGTTATCTTTGTACCCTTCTTCCAACCAGGTTTGATATTGATAGTTAGGATCTCCTCTACAAGCATGGTTTTGCTGCACCACCAAGCAAAGCCAACCCATCATTACTCAGAAGATGGAGCAAAACAAAGCAACAAAGAAATGAAAATATAGCTTAGGCGGGGAATGAAGATGCAGCCTTATTTTCAATTGTACAAATTGATGGGCAAGAAAGAGTATCTCAGTTCCATGGATGATTTCCAAAGGTAAAATTCTGAATTATCCATTTTCTGGTACCATTCATCCATCCACCAGATTATAGATATGATAATAAAGAAGTTGCTATGCAAGATCCACTTGATTTAAGATTTTCACGCCCCATAGGATATCTCATCTGTAAGAAGTTCAAGGAACAAACAACTTTTGTGATATTTTGAACATGAATTATCTATATTGTCAGTATGAAGAGCTGAAATTAAATTATAAACTGGCAGATTTGGTCTTAATGGTAAGCCCACCAAGTCATTACCTTGGACTTCCATGATCAAATGCAAATAGCAAGAAAATTAACATTTAGGATTAGATATTATAAGCAAGAACAAACTCATTTAAATTTTCCGGTAATACAGGTTGATTATAGAATCTCCTAAAAGAACAACAAAAACAGAGGGAAAAAGTAATGTCCAGGTGAAGGTAATTACCCACTAGCATCAGCAATTTCTCTAGAGATCTTCATCTTTTTTGTAGTTCCTTGGTATAAGTCTTCGAGGCTACAGGGCAGTCTGTTCTCAATAAGAGGAGCTTTTCGAGGGGCACCAGCACTCATATGGACCCCCCTTCCATCTCCAAATGATCCAAACATATCATCACCAAAAATCCCACTAGAGAACCTCGACCTTCCTCCATGGACACCACCGCCTCCAAATGGGCTCGAAAACCCAAAAAATTCTGCAAAAATGTCGTCGGCGTTCCTAGGATTGAACCGAAACGATGTCGGTCCTTCTCCTGTTGAAAAGAAAGAAGCTCCTCCAGCTCCTCCGGCATCGGGAGGCGGAACCCCACCCTTCAGACCCTCTTCGCCATATTGATCGTAGACGGCTCTCTTCTGAGGATCACTGAGAACCTATAAGAAGTACAATAAACAATAAGCATCGCCATGTAGAGTTCATTAGTTTCAGAGAAAACAAGCAGTATTTGCGACATCCAAATATGCCGAAAGGAAGTGGGCAGAAGATGAACTTACATCATAGGCTTCAGATATTTGCTTGAATTTAGCTTCAGCTTCTTTCTTGTTGTTGGGGTTCTTATCAGGATGCCATTTCATGGCAAGCTTTCTGTAAGCCTTCTTCAAGTCGTCGTCTTTGGCATTCTTGTCAACCTGCAAGATCTTGTAATAATCCACACCCATGTTGGAATCTGGTTCCTCTGCTCTCTCTCTCTTCTTCAGCTTCTCAACCTTCGAAGCAGCTGGTCGAACAGAACTTGCGAATAGATGAATGAATGGCTGAGACTTTGAGAAGATGGTTCGAGATGGGAGGGTGTTTAATGAGGAGCGGGATCCAAGCCTCTCTATGGGATTCGGCAATAATTTTGATGATTTGAGAATTCTGTGGAAGGTTCCAGAAATCGTCAGTGCTGCTGAATTTGGAGTCAGATTACCATTTGGAGATCCCAAACTAGGAAGCGGTGCGCAGGTCCAACTAAAACGTTGAAATCATCGTATGGCCAGTTGATTCACTTTCCATTAAATAATTGGAATCTATTCAAGTGCTGTTCAGATTAACTTGATTTTACAGCATTTCTGATATTTTAACTAGAAGTTTTTAGAAGTACTTTTATATAAATTAGGTTAAAATCTCTTTTACATACATACTTTAAAATATATAAAATTACTTTTTATTTTAAAAGAAGATTTAAACACCCATTGTCAAACAATCCAGTGAAATTGTGCCGTCTTTCTATTTTTTAATTAGAAGATTCAAACATATTTATTTTCTTTAAATTGGGATAAACAAAGAATAAAATCGAATTTAATTATTTGACGTGTGGAATTATAACTGTTCAAAAATGAGTGTTGACAAATAAGAAAGAAACAAGTGAAAGAGATCGCCTGAGGCTAACCCATACAGCGAGAACGAAACGCGATTGAGACGAAAATTCCAAATTCTTCTAGTGTAAAAAAGGAAATAGAAGAGAAACGTAAGGGATGAATAAAATTTAATAAAGTAAGAATAGAATTCACGAGAATAATACACTAAAAAAAAAACAACAAACACAACCCTCACAATTGTGTATTGCTTATATGAAATGGCTTCAGGCGCGCCCGCGCGCACATACATGTACCATAATGGGAGTTCGTTTAATATCTATCTATTTTATGTTCCATTTGGAATTCTTAATACTTTTAAAATATATATAATATTAAAGTAGAAAGATGGTTCATCTTGTAGTATCATTAACGCACAAACCCAATATAGAGAGAGAGAACAAACAAGTAGGGTTCGTTTGGTAAAGCGATGGAGAAGTACTTTTACTATTTACGAGGTAAATGTGTGAAGGAAATTATCTCATTTTACGGAAAAACACTGTTGAACATGCTTTTGGGGTATTGAGAAACTTTTCCAAACACACGCGTACATATAAATGCAAAGAAGATGGGAACAGAGAGTGCTCCTGAGTTTATACACGCCCAGTTCATCATCATCTTCTTCATCATAATAATACAATTGGGTCATGCATGTTTGAAGATTTCCTCTACTTGATCTATGTGGAAAATTAAAAGTGGCGATTCTTGACGATAAATATATATTAACAGGTTAACAGCACCATTGCATGAATGGGAAAAAAATATAAATAACGGAGTATATGTAAACCATCCGACCAATCCAAATTGATTAAATAAGAACTATCCAAACGTACGCATCAATATCTAAGTACTTGGAATTGAAGTAATAGAACAGAATAATTAAGTTCTTGTTCAGCTCAAGAAAGACTAATTAAGATGAAAACATACTGGCATTGAAGATACTGACAAATTATCCTACGTATCCCGCAGTATATACATAGCGTAACTAACTAGGCTTCTTTCACTTTGTCTAACACCAGTCTCTGGTATCTATACATGCTGCTTTCAATCTCTCTCAAATTTGTTTTGTTCAAAGCACGTATAGTAAATGAAATTTAATTGGACTTAATTGGATCAGATGTAAGTAAGACCTCAAAGTTAAAGAAAGAATATATGTATGTAGGAAAATGAATCAACGATCCTGACTAAATTCAACCACACAGTAGTATTTCCTGTACACAGTCGGATGAAGGAAACAAGAAAATTGAGATATCAGGTATTACGGAGGGAGAAGAAAATACATGAATCTTCTCATCTCTAATACATTCGTGAGCAGCATCATGAATTGCATGAAGAAAAGATTAGCAAGGAATGTTATGCCAGAACCAGCTCATCACGAACATGGGAAGGTAGGTGAGACCGAAAGCCTTGTCTGCAACTCTATCGAAGCTAGTGATACTTGGACACACCTTGCCCAGCAATCTCCTGCACCGTTTAAGTGATCAAAGAAAGCAGGTAGTTCGGGTCAATGAAAATGGAAGATAGACTGATCTGTTTAAAACAAAACCAGAATTGCCAAACATAAAGGTTGAAGAAGAAGATGAAGGAGAAGAATTCAGATCGAAACTAAACTGAAATCCAAAATGGAGAAGGTAGGTACCCGAAAATCCAGATGACAGCGGCGATGATGGATAAAACTGCTGCCAGTAAAGCGAAAGGTAAACCCAGCATCACAGCCAATGGCTTGCAACTTCCCATGGTTGCAGAGGGAGAGGGAGAAGGAGACGAAGCAGAAAGCGCGCGTGTTCGTTTTCTGACTCTTGAACCCAAACCGAATCACTAGTGAAGC
>JANTPZ010001005.1:0-27221 GCA_025593235.1 Vachellia pachyceras | reverse complement strand
GTCCAAGTTATCAGCATCAAGTGCCTCAAATCCTGCACTGTCATACTGCCTTCTCTTCTTTGGTGATCACATGAAGCCATTTCTCGTGACAATCGCGAACGTCATGGCTCGAATCTTTTCACTCAGGTTTACTGCTGTCAACGCTCTTGATCTTGATGAATAGGTCGCCCTCGCCATCAAGAACGGTGAGATCAGAGATAAGCTTGGAGAAGAGGTTCCTCAACTCTAGATTGCCTCTTGGCATTTTCTTGCTTTCTTGTCCTACCGTCGTACGTTTTCTTGCTTTCTTGCTCAAGAAAATAGCTCTGATACCATTTTGAATTATTGAGATCAAGAATTGATTGAGATAGTGAAAGAAGAAATTGGATGTATTATACAAACTCATGTGAGTACAACAATTATCTTCCCTCTTTGAGGGAGATGAACTAACCCCATTTTGGGGACTCTTGAAGTGGGAGATCCAAGTTATCCTCCCCTTCTCTTGGTGGGGATTCTTCATCCTCTCACCTCTTGGTGATGATTATTTTATCACACGCCTAAATCATTACATTGTGACCCTTTATATAGACTTTTGAGTCATTAACTAACTAAGTGATTAACACTAATCACTTTTACTAACTCATATCTTCAACAATATTAACAACTATTGATAAGCAATTCACAACTTATTTTATAGTAAATACCTCATTTGGATTTTTGCATTTTTCAAGGTCTTTTTTTATCATCTCCCAATTTAAATTGATGAAGATTCATCTCCATTTCGTACTTAACCGTATAAAATGAGCTTTAATAAAGTACCCCTTTTTTGATTAGTTTGGTATATATGTGAAGTACTAAAGCAGTAAAACTAAGAACAAAGTTCCTTTACAATGAGATTAGATAAAACTGGCAAAAAGAGGGATTAGAAAAAGAAATGAAGTTTCCTTTTTAAAAAAATAAAAAATAAATAAAAAGGAATCTAAAAGTTTGTTGGCATAATAAGGTGAAATGATTTGGACTGGACGTGGAGATGCAAAAGTTTGTCTGAAATAAAAAGAAGCTTTTATTTAATAATACTCACTTTGTTTATCAAGTCTTTTCCCTCTCGTCTGCTTTCATTACAAGGTGGGGTAAGGTGTTGAATCTGATTTGCATGTATTAAGATTAAAAACAAGGAAAGGGTCAGGCGCTGAGACTGTTAGATTGTCGGCAGATTTTTATAGGAAAAATTGCCCGAAACAGAATTAATTACCAACACTTTCTATCCATGAAATCCTTCAAAATAATAATACTTTCCATGCATGAAGACATATAAGATATTATTGGGCAATTAATTATCCAAACATTTATTTACAGGCAAATTTCCCTATTTTTTAAGAGCGCTAATGGTCCTACGTGTTTCTTTTGAATGTTGGGTTGCCATTTCGTTGTATTCTGAATTTTGGCCATAAGTTTCACTCGCTTTACTTGTCTCAGCATTTTAAGCTTTAGAAATAAAAGGTTTAATTGTGAGAGCCATTTAATCGTCGTAACAAAGACTGCAATAGTGAGTCAATGCATAAGTACGGTCATAAACCAAAGAATGAAAGAAATGAAGTACACTTCATCTCCAAAGAAAAGAATGAATCTTCACCAAAGAGCAAATGTTGCACTTCAATTCATTTCATTTGTGTCACGGGTATTTCTGGAGTATAAACCCACCAACCTTCGCACTGACATCAGTCCAATCCCAAACAACGTGTATCCAAACAAATTCATAGAGCCCCCAACTCTTCCAAACAATAGTTTTCCCAAATGAATACAGAAGAAAGCAACTACCCAGTAACAATGAAATTTTCTATCTGCAGAATGATAGTGAAGGGCAGTTCCCCTACACTTTGGTAACAGCAAATAAACTGAATCACATTTATTGGCCCATTTTACCTAACCTACAAATTTTCAGGCCGAACACGAGTTGTCTAAGCTTCCTCTACAACTCCTGCTCGTCTGACTGAGAGTACTGCGGCTCAGAACTAACAAGAAAGTCATCCACTGAAATAAAAACAAATTCCCAACTGGTACAAGTTACAACCAAATCTAGGATCGAAGCCAGAAGAAGTAAAAAGTAAGTATCCACGTAGATTCAAGCATAATAGACATATGTATTTTTCATTTCCGGAAAGTATATGTTTGTCATTATCAAGTTTTTACTTCATCATTGATTATCTGGCATTACATATTTGGTTCCTGTACCTGGTTTCCTCATTGAGATGTTCATTCTATATGGTTTTAGTTCCTTTTTCAATGTGTCTGATTACAAAAGTTCAATTTCTTTCTGATGCATTTCCAGTTCTTAACAAGTCATGTGAATTTAGTATGACCATTATTTTTCACCAAAATAATTAGAGTCGGGACAAGTAGAATGGGAAAGGAACTCGCTCACAAGTCACCAAAAAAAAAGGAACTCGCTCACATGCACATGCACTTGCCATTATTTATATCTTGATCTGGAGATTCGAGCAACATATCTGAATCAGACGGCAAAAATGGTGAACCAGGATAGTTTCCAAGGGCTCCTAGATCTGCAAAGAATACAAGATAATTGATGAAGAAAACATAAAGAAGTCCGATTTGTCCAAGCAATATTGGCAACTTTCCTGACCACAATAAGTAATACATCTATAAAGTGATGAACCAAATTACTTGAAATTCATAGCTCTGAAATCATTGATAACAAAACAAGAACTTATTAGTGGTGTCGCCAAAACTTGAGAAGTTTTGTGAAATTTAGAGGCCGTGACTTTCTAAACTAAATATGCAACACTAGTTTCCCCATAATGATATAGAAAGCTTTGTGCTTCCCGTTTGAAAGACATCACAGCATCTTTATGAATTTATTACTTGTTTCCAACAGCTTCACCTTGGTCAAAATATCTAAAAGTACTGTTGGTGTGTAGATATAATAGAACAATGGAAGTTGTACATTTGAAAAACTTCATTCCTAGACGAGCTCTGTGATTAAGAACTAAATTAAACATATAAAAATGAATTGCGTAAAGTCAAATAACAAAATACCTCCCAAGTTAGACAAATCAGCAGTTAGATCAGATAGGCTAAAGTTCCACTGAATTTGCTCAAGCGATCTGGAAATTGCTGTATTTCCATCTGATGCAAGTTGCAGTCCTGCTGAACCGCATACTTCTGATCCAAAGGCCGTATCCAGAGCTGATGCATCTATGTTTATTCCTGATAAGTCTGATGCAGTAAAGGGGAAATGACCACTGGATACTACTGATGTAGAGCTCACTGCCATTTCTGACATTGTGTTAATTGATGGAATAACAGGAGCCATATTAGGAGCACTGTGGTCCATCACCATACTTCATCAATGACAAAAGCAGCTGCCATTAGCAGAATTTCTATCAAGCAAACTACTTCAACAGAGAAAAACAAAGAAGTAACTTAGCATTACACTTTTCAACTTTCATATCTATGGGCATGACAACCATGCCAATAAATAGTATCCTAAATCATCAAAGCAGTTGTAAGTTTTGAACAATGCAAAACCCATCTACACATTTCGGACTGAATACAAAAAACCATTTATCCTAAATCATCTGTAGAACACCCCAAATGCCAAAATAACAGAGCCTTTATAGTACTCTTGTTTGATAAATTTAAAATGGTAAAAACAGTATGTAGTTGGATAGGTTCTCACTCATTCCCAGAATTCATCTGATTGGAATTAAAATTGCTTGGAGCAGGGACTCCATTAACAACGTGACAACTTGATATTCCAGAACCCATGGAGTCAAGATGTGGCTGACCAGTTGCTATATTGGGAGGCTGCTGTAACACTGGATATCCCATAGGCAGGTTGTTGGCTGCACTGCAAACAAGTGGCATTATAGAATAATGGCGGTATAAAGGAAAATTGATCGCAGAAGAATTGAACTTAACACGAATGTTAACATCAAAAACAGGTTTTGTCTTCTTGAAAATCAATGAGGACAAATGTAATTGATTGGTGTTTTGTAGAAGCCTAATTTAGTCACTAAATTCATTCGGAATGCGTGACTTGTAAACAGAAAAGACCAACAAACCATATATTGCCCATTCCTAGGAATATTATGATTATTTCATAAAAGAACTGAGTGCATTTTTTGAAAGATATAAGATAAAACAGAAAGTTACTCGGCTTAAATGTCTAAAGAATTTGATGGAGCAAAGAAGAAAGATAAATATTTACATTTCATAAACATGAAAGTAAATTGGCAATTAAAGAAGCATATGGACCAGAGTGCTCATCCTTCGTTTCACTTAAAGGGAACAATGTGCAACTAAGATTGTCTTGAGATATCATCTATGTAGCCTAATATATTTCTTTGCTAATATAACATTGTTAAGGTGTTGAGACTGATCAACATGCAGGGACTTGCACATATTGATGATATCATAAGCCATGAAATCTAGTCGGATAGGATAAACTTCTATAAACCCTCTATATTTGCTTGGCATTTGTTCTTTCCCATTCTCAAAAGGGAATCACCTATCAACCATGACTAGCCATGAGAAATATGACCGGATTCAAGTTGTTGGCTAGGATGTTAAAGTTTCAGTTAGAATAATAATCATATATTAATAAAATTAAAAAACAGAAATGTAAGTTCCATTCATCACAATTCACTGTTTAGTTTGCAATATGCAAAATAAATTTATGCCATTAACCTGAGGCAAGATTTACCAGGCATTGGATGAATTCCATTCTGAATCGGAGCCAATGGAACCTTTGGAGCCATGGAATGCTTCATCAGATGGTACTGATTCTCAAGCAAATGATTGAAGAGGAGTATTTGCTTTTTCAATTTTAATCTTATATAATAGGCCCTAAAGAAATCAGCATTCTCGTCCTCTAACTTCTGCCACACTAGATTAACATAAAGAATGAATCCAAGTATAATTGGAGATGTAGCTGCTAATAATTACAATTTTGGACATAAAGAATGAAAGGAAAATGATAATAGCATCCAAGAACATAATTATCAAGTGCATCTTGTCCATCAAAGTAGATTGATTTCCATATCATTGACACATAAATGAGACTGAGAGTGCCACCCATAAAAGGAAAAAAGAAATATCATCAATTAGGATGATAAGTTTCAATAAATAATATACTATAGATATAACAATTAACTAGAATAGCAATATTTAATAGCATGACAGATACTTCAAGGTTCTTACCCAGAGTTGTAAAACCAGGATCTATCTTTGCCCGAGTCAACAGTGTTTTAACCACTTCATCTTTATTCATATATAATTGTAGACATCTTTCTATTAAATTCTGGACCTGCAAAAGTAGGTTTAGCAATTAATCAACTAGGAAAAGAAACAGAACGGTTAGCATCTATAAATTATCCCTGTAGAAATGAATAACAAAAAAGGAAAACTAATCAAATAGTTATACACAGTGGAGTGTCTTACAAGCTCAATATCCTGTCGTGAAACCTTTTTGCTCTCATTGCCTGAAGCAGATGCTGAACCAGAGTCTGCAATGGAAGCATCAGTAGTATCGTTGTTTGGTTGTTCACTTTTTGACTCATGAGATGCTTGAGTTGAGGGTTCTTCTTTTGGGCTCTGCAATTCCATAAAACTTCTATTTAGCTTAAATATAAATCCTACAGTCAGCTATAAGCATTCACCTAGAAAATTAAGCAGACAATGCATCAATACCAACTTAGAACTGTGGAAATGTGCTTATAATTCTGAATACAAAGGGATAAAAGTTTGCAAACATCTTCATTCTTAGAGCATTCAAATGTCTATACTAGTTTGCTAATTTGCTTTACAAAGAAGCGTCAAATACATGAACTATAAATACATGGGAATTTATTTGCTTTGCATGGACATAAATGAAACTCCACAGTTCCTTTGATTTTGACAAAAAATGTGAGCAATTACATCATAATAACTTGATAGTCTCTTCCCAGTGATGTCTTTACTGTTGATGTTTCAGATTCATATAATCTAAGAAGAAGAGATGTTTTGATTGGCTAAAGAAAAGAGTTTCCTCACAGAAAACTTCATCTAGACCCAAAATTTTGATGAGATATGACAAGCATTCTAAATAAGGAAAAATTTCATATAACTAAGTAATAGCATAAAAGGAGTATGATGACTGACGAGAGAACCTGTGAGTTCTTCATTTCAGTTGGGAGAAGGCTGGCCACATGTCTTTGGAAGAAATTTAAATTATTCACAGACTGCCACACTTCGAAGGAAAAACATTTGCAGATGTCTATAAGACATTAAGATTGCAGTAGTTTTTATCTGGGACAAGAAGAGTAATGATTGAGTTCAAAGATAAATCACTTAGAGGAACAAATCATCCTTGAAACCAACAAACACTTCTGTATATTCTCAAATCTCAATACAATATACAGAATCTCTCCTAAACCACAGAGATATTTATATGGTGAAATGTATATTATAATTCCACAGTAGTATCTAATTTCTTTAAAAAAAAACTACAACAGGGTCAATCAAACAGTCTGAAAGGTTTTGGCCCGAAGGATGACAGCTACATTATTATTTGGCTAGCAGTTTACAACTACATTATTATTTGGCTAGTACTAAAGTACATTGACAATAAAAAAAAAATACTGCAGTTAGTTTGAGACAACAAAACACCTCAGTAGAGCGCCATTTGAAGTTTTGGCTTGATGGCGCCTGAATTAGTATCACTCATCAAGTCACTCTTTTGAACCAAAAACACCTCATTTGAGCTTGCTTCAGTTAAGTCAAATATGCAAGTTCATTATTCACTTTGCAAGAGTAAGTGGATCCTCAACCACAGTTTTAAGATACTTAAAAGATTTCTTTATCGAACAGAAAATTCATTGTACTCATAGTTCTCGGTAAGACTATGCATTAAAGCTACCAAACGCAAGAACATACGAATCATGTAGTACTATCAAAGCAGCTGGTAATATCCAGCTGAACCTCGTGGAAATATGGAAAGTAGATATATGAAACAGATCTCAGCTGTTAACCAAGTACTTCGCCTCAGCTGCTTTCATTAACAGCTTTTACCCGCGAAGCAAAAGAGGGAAACGAAGATCCAGAAAATAGTATCTTACACCCAGTTCCTCAATCTCCAGCAGAAAGGAGGACGAAAACAAAACCACTCTTTATCTCGATGACTTCAGAAACTCCAACACCAAGTTTCGGGCTTTTAGCTAAGCTGCCCGAAGCTATAAAAGTTCAGCACTTCAGCTCGTAAGTAGAGATAGAGACGAAACTTCAAAAGCTACCGCCCCGAGAATTCATGGAAAGAAGTAGTGTTGGACCAAATGCTCCATCGAACTGAATGGCAATGAAGTTTAAAAGAGATGTTTTCAAAGGGGGTAGAAAATGATATTTACAAATTACGCAAAAATAGAAGCAACAATGGGGTTCCGGGATGAAATTAGTCAAATTACAGTCGGTGTAGGTAGTCAGCAAAAGTGGAAAGAGACGCAGAAACTGCATCGAGGAGAAACAATACAGCCATACAGGCTTCCACCCGACCCAATACATTTGTTCCAACCCGAGTTTCAGACAAGGCTGAAGTGGGCTTTGCCTCATTTCAGACCCTACATTAGTTCAGTTTAAAAAGTCATTGTACATTGCAGTTTGCTGACTCAAGGCCCATACTTGCTATGGACTGTGCATTATTCTCAAAGTTAGCAATGCATTGAAAAAAGTGGCAAGTGTCAATATATGTCAATGTATAATAATAAAATTCAGTGTTTAAATACTTAAAAAATGTTCATATTCTAATCTCTATCCAATGAAAAAGCTATAATAATTCATATCATTTTAATCCTAGTTGGCTAATGGCTTATATGAAAAAATTTACATTTTTATTTTGTGTTTTCAAAAATAAAAATCTTAATTTGAAAACAAAAACTTAGCTAACTTGGTTAAAAGAAGTATTTTTTAATAAAAAATGTCAATTGTTTAAGATGAATCATCAACTAACTATGATCAAAATGATCTAAAATGTTGTATTTTCACTTAATAAAGTTCAGATGATACAATACTAGTAGAGTAGTGAGCATTTCTCACTCTAGTTGGTATTGTATGTAAAAGAGAAATAACAAAATTTACTGGAATTAAATAATTTGGTTGGAAATATTCACCTTTTTCTATTTCACAAAAATGATTTTTTCCCCAAAAAAGACCTCAATTAATTTTAAATATTTAATCACACACATATAGGGCTTGTTTGGATAGCCCGTTGGGAGAACGAACACAGATTCCAAAGTAAATATGTGAGAGAAATTTTGTCTCGGTAAGTGCAAGAATATATTTTGGTTACCTGAACGGGCTAACCAAACAAACATATTAAAAGTTGGGAATCACTTTAGCAAATTGGCTTTTTGTGAACTTGTACTGAGTTCCAAATCAGTGAGGCTCACTCATTGACATATAAAACTAACACTTTTGAGCACTCGCACAACAGCAACACCACATCGCTATATATTAAACCCTTTTTCCTGCAATTAAGTGCCCTCTATGTGACAGGACACTAACGAGTATAATGGGTATTCGACTAAAATAGAGTTGGTCCAGTAGTAACAGTGTAATATCCCACTAAATCCATTTGGGTCTTGACTTTGAATCCTGATGAGATATACATGCTGAGATAATACGACTTAGAAGGAAAAAAAATAGGTACTGAATGTGAGTATAAAAAAAATAATGTACCTATTTAATTCATTGTTTATAAAGTCCAAAAGCATATTCAACAGTGTTTTTTCATAAAACATGATAATCTCCTTTACATATTTATCTCGACTTACATAAAAGTACTTCTATATCGCGTTCCTAAACAGGTACAATCTGTATTCAAACACATTGATAGAGAATTAAAAAGCCAATGATTCTATAAGCTGCGTATATAGAGGGCATGCAATTGCTCGAACCACTGCCTAGTTATTTATCAACTGAACGCCCTCGAAACCCTACACATATATAGGGTCCGTTTAGTAAAGCGGTGGATAAGTACTTTTACGAGGTAAATGTGTGAAAGAGATTATTTCGTTTTACGGAAAAACATTGTTGAACGTGCTTTTGAGATGTTGAGAAGTTTTCCCAAACACACCCATAAAACCTGGAGTTTAATGAAAAGCATGTTGAAAGATTTTACAGAACAATACACAAATATCGATTTGTCAATGGGTACGAACGTGCAAGTTTCAATTGAAAATATGATACACAGTTGTTAAAAAAATAATATCAATGTTAAACTAAGTCAAAAAAAAAAAAGTGTAACAAATAAACAATTGAGCATGATCTTGACCAAATAATTTAACAAAAAAAAAATAACACGCGTATGCACGAAAGAATTAATTTAGTGGGGCCAATTGCTAAGAAAGCATTTTAAATGTTAACTATATAATCTTTTGGTGCAAATTTTTAATTATTGTTTACGATAGCTTTGAAAAGAGAAGGCATGCAGCTTCCTTAAGGTCTGTCCACTTAATACCCATTAGGCCACCCTTTTTATCAACTGGCTAGACTGCTCTACAACATAATTAGTTTGTATTATATACTAATTAAATCACATCTAGCTACTTTATTTCAATGTCATTAGGTCACATTTGATAACATGTTTATTTAAATTTTACTCAATTTCTTATATTTCCTGTAGGATAATATTTGTCTTGCTATTTTTTTTATGTGAATAAATTAGTTTTTAATGAATGAAACCTAGCCTACCTAATTCTGTTGATGGGTCAAAGGAACATATAAGTAAGTAGGCACGAGCTTGTTTGGAATGCACGTTGAGTAGTGTTTTTTCGTAAAATGAGATAATATTCTCTACATATTCATCTCGGATTACGTAAAAATATTTCTCTACCGTATTCCCAAACGGGCCCACACTTGGGAATGCAGTGAAAAAGTGTTTTTACGTAAATTAAGGCAAATATGTGAATGATATTATTTCGTTTTGTGGAAAAATATCGTTGAACGGGGTTTTGGGGTTCTCAAAAGTGTTGTCAAACATACCTACTGATTAGTTTAATTTTTCCCTTTCTTGTCGAGTGAGGATTAAACACACACAATCTATATAATCCTTGATGGTAATAGAGTAGGCAAATAATTAGAATGCTGAGAGAAAGTGCCTTAAATTAATTAAATAGTTAGTGAGGAATTTATAATGCTGACTAACATCCCAATTAGGTAAATGTCTCTGTTGCATGGCACAGTTGATTTCTATAGCCTTTTAGGGATAACCAAATATTCTCAGTTGGCCACTATATTTTTGTACTTTATAGGACATGCTCTTCATTTCAGTGACCCATAGGTTTAAATAATCAAAAGTTAAAAGCAAAAGCAAAAGATAATTAAGAAGAGGAAGATGCCCATTAAAAATATATTATCATTCTGTGCATTACTTTCTCGTTCACTATCTCCCACCTTAAAAACAGGGGGATTTAGCTTCAAGTCCTTTAGAAGAAAGTTATTGATAAAAGGGTCTTAAAAGGTTATCAACGGTAGCTGTTTCACTTATTAGTGATGTTCATTGACTTATCATTGACAACCTTCTGGGACCTTTTTATAAATAACTTTCTTCTATAGGATTTGAATATAAATCTCCCTTGAAAATATTCCATCTCTACGGAAAACTTAAATTCGATCGTAAAGTGTAACAAAAGTTGGGTTGTTTTCGAAGACCACTTTATATATTGGATATATATTCAATGAAAATTTATTGGAAGGTCCCAAATAAAAAACTTATTTAATGAATGGTCCTAATTTTAAAAATATTTATCAAAAAGTCCCATTGACAACATGAGGTCCGCTTGATGTTGTCAATACATAGAACCTCATGTTGTCAATGGAACCTTTTGATAAATATTTTTAAAATTGGGACCATTCATTAAATAAGTTGCTTATTTAAAACTTCCCAATAAATTTCCCTATATTCAAATAGCATAAGCCAAAAATAGTTGCATTTGTTTTTCTCACGGATATTTTCATAATCATGTCAGTGTTAAAATACTCATCAAGTCTATCATGATAAAGTGGCACTAATAAAATTTTATTTTGGTGCTTTTGGTGCTTGTTGCAATTATGAGTATTATCGTGTTTACTGCTGCCGCTGAGATCTGAGCCATCCAAATTAAATTTAAACCATTCAAATTAAAATATTTTTAAAAAAATAAAAGTGAAAGAATTAATTGAAACGGTCCAAATTAGATTTGGATAGTGTAATGGTAGTGCTCATCACTGAAATCTATTCATACGAAGTATGGGACAACTATGGGGTTTCTAATCACCATTCTTAATACAAAGACTTGCTTGAAATAAGTTAAAAAATTATCATTATTTGTTTTTCTTATCTAATGCTTGGATTCTACTCAGCATGTATAAATTGTATCTACCTGCTGGGTCAATTCATGACAAAAAAAAAAGTAGTTCAATAATATATTCTACTAGGAGATGATACATTGTGCTTGTTTGGGAACTCCGTTCCCAAAACGGAGCACGTAAACCGAGATAAAACTATCTTAAAATCCGTAAAAATCATCTTGAAATCCGCAAAACCATCTAGAAATTCGTAAACTCCTTTCTCTCAAAGGAACTCTTTCCCTCCAACGGAGTTCCCAAACACACACTGATTATGGGAATTGATATCTTCTGCTGTTCTATATCAAATATATTTACATATATATTAATCGTAAGATGCACAGTTTGCCTTTTCAATTTCATTCGTATGCATGTCTACTAGATCTACGATAAATTAAGGAAATATTCATCATCGTATATAGTACAAATATAAGCCTCCAACTCAATCTTAATTTACAATTAAACTCCCTTAAAATATACTATATTTGATTCTTAATATAAAAGTTAGTTGAATTTTTTGAAGGAATTTAAAAATTTAAAGAAATTAATTAATCATAACATAAGTTTTAAAATATGTATATGCATCATTATATTACATATTAGTTTATAAGTCAAGTAAATTAGTTTAAAGAAAAATGATAAATAAATCAATTATTTAACTTTTTTTAATCTTTTCAATAAAGTATAAAACAAAAGCTCTAAAAAAACAAAAATAGAAGAAAAACAAAAAATAACCAAAAAAATTTGCAAACAACTAGCATAGAACCATCCAGTGTCAAAAGGAGTGTTGCAATCTTGATCCGGCAGCACTCTTAATTGCGAAAGGACACAAGCCACCTACTATATAAAAGCCTTCGTAACCCAATCAGTCACAACATTCACCTCACTTGGAATCCACCTGCAAACATGGTTCCTCATTAATTTCTTTGCATCAAGGATATTTTCAATTAAGACATCAAATATTCACTCACGAGAGATAGAATTATTGTTAATGCAATGGAAGATATGCTTTTTTATATATATGATTCAAATATAACATCATCAATTTGATTCTGATGAGCAAATGACACAGCTTCTAACGTGGTCAAAGACTCAGTCATGAATGGAGAATCAGCTTGATGGCAAAGAGAGTAATAGCACTCCATCATGCAACCAAATAATGGTCATGTTTAGTAAAGCTTTTATACTCTCCAAAAGCACATTCAACAGTGTTTTTTCGTAAATCAGAATAATCCCCTTCACGTATTTATCTCTACTTCTGTAAAAGCACTTTTCTACTGCTTTTTCAAACGGGCAAAATATAATGCCAGACTATTTAAATGCTTTTTGGGAACACCGTTTCCCCCAATGGTACACGCAAGTCAAAACAAAATCATCTCGAAATCTGTAAAAACTATCTCGAAATCTGTAAAACCATCTAAAAATCTATAATGGAATTTGTAAACTCATTTCTTCCAATGAAATTCTCAAACACACGCTAAATTGTTGGGACATGTATAAGTGCTAATTAAAATCATTAAAAAAATCAATTACATATCTAGCTTTTGAAGGTACTTTCACCATCTTTACTTTACTTAATTAATAATTAATGGGGCCCAACATAGTGGGCATAATTGGTTGGATCATTTGCATCTAAATGTGAGTGTGTGGGGGTACAACACAACAGTATCTCTGTTTGAAAATGTAATAGAGAAGTACTTTTATGTAAACTGAAGTAAATTTGTGGAGGAGATTATCTCGTTTTACGGAAAAGCACTATTGAACGTACTTATGTGAAGTAAATACATTTTTTCAAACAATCACAGTATATATGGCTGTTTCGAACTCTTATTATTTAAACATCTGTTCGGATCAAAGAGTCAAGCAACATGCTTTTTCGTGTTCCTTTTAATGCCGTGTTGATTACATATATGATGCTTTGTTAGAATTGATGAAGGCAAATGTTATTTACTTAATAGAGTGAGCTTTGTCTAAATCGAGATAACATTTTTTAATTTGTATATAATTCCCACTCATTTGTTTTATATGTTCTTTTTTGTCACTTTATATCCTCAAATCTTCGATATTTAAAAGTGCGGTTGTGAACTTTTAATCGTGAATTTGACTGTTAACTAATTAAAAAGACGAGCACTAGTTAATATAATTATAACTGCAATTAACATGAATAAGCCATATATAATCCCCATTATAATATTAGAAGTGTCACTACTTCGTTTCCATAAAAAAGAATTTAATCAAAAAAGAAAAGTTAGCCTCACTACAACAAAAGAATTGCCTGAATGCAATTTAAATATTTTTTGCCTATACTCCCGGTATTTTAAGTCAGACCATCTTTTAGGTGTTACAACAGACACCAAATTAAACTAATTGGGATCGAAGTATGATAAGAATCATTAAGATCAGAACCCCTGACCTCTAAGTATTTTAACTTACGATATTTTATTTTTAATTTATTTTGGTGGTAATTAGATGGAATTAGGCATGGGTTTTGTTTCTATATTTCACATGGAATATGAGATGACTTGTATTATTTGTAGGTTATGAATAATACAGCTTCCTATAAATTTTATATAAGATATATTGAATGATATATTGCTAGGATTAATATATTCATGCATTATTTTCTCTAATCATCTTCTTTGTAATGTATTATATATTTGTTTTCTAGTCGAAGATAAGAATTTTATAATTTATTTAGCATAATATAAAATATTAACAAATGATAGTACTTGCTGGTTCATAAGTGAAATTAGTCTTCATTATGTCACTACCTCCACCCGTTTTCTACATAATTAATTTGTAAATCTTAAAAATAAATTAGTTATTTGAAATAAATAGATGTTGGCTTTTTTAAAATGTCCTTATTAATTATATGTGCATTGGAATCCAATAACTCGTGCAATCAATACAAATACTTTAGGAAAAAATATAAATTTGAGAAGATAAAGTGGATTTAGATATTCTATTAATGATCAAAATGAACACATTATCTAACTCTTATATTAAGTATTATATGGAGTATTTGTTTAGCTGAAGTTTTTAACTACTAATTATAGTTAATTAGGTAATTTCGTTAAAAAAGTTCATGTCAAATTAATTCTTGGAGACTTCACAATTATTAAATAATTTTGAGATATCAATTCACACAATTTAAAGAAATTTTTTGGATCACTCACTCTATGTATTAGTATATACGATCTTCTTTGAAATGTAAGAAATCCTAATATCATTACTATCAACTCAGACGTCCATCCACTTCAATTAATGTATACTGATCCATAATTATTTTTGTGAAGAAATTACACGCATGCATGAATGCTTTGATTTCTGATTTATGAATGCAAAATCAACCTTAATTATTCTCAAATCTTGAAGGTATATTCTTGTGATCTCCCAAACCAAATCTTACTAAAATAAATCGTACTTTTCGTGAACAATTTTGGCAATTCTGCTATTGAAATGACTAGATTAAGTTTGAGGGTTGTGTAAGTATTACATACTATCAATAATTTATGAATATATAGTATAGATTTATATAAATTTATAAGTAAATAAAAAATTCAGTGAAACTAAACGGATCTCTAGAAGCTGTAATAACTTCAAAGTTCAAAAAAGGCAATGAAAACAAAACTAAAAAAGAAACTAGTTCCATCGCTAATACAGATAACAAATGACAGATTGCCACATGTATGTGTGTGTGTGTTTGTGTTTATAATCCAATATTTTTTTCTTATCTTTTTTCCATGGAAGTGCCCTCTTCTTCTTCTTCTGAGTCTGCCTATTTTAAAGCCTGTGTGTTGGCGCAGTAGCTCAAAGTCACTGAACAAGTTTGAGTTTCTGTAATTCAGTCACTATTATACTACTAAGTTTCTCTTACACTTAACTAGACTGTTATTCACATTGTAAGTCTGATCCTTCTCTATTCGATTCCTTTATCTTTCTATCATCCTTAGCTTGTCTTTCAATTCCTCTTATTTCTTAGCAGTGCTATTTATAAGTATTACACATGAAAGGTTTAACACAAACACACATATAAATATGTATATATCTGTGTGTGTGTCGTTTTGGTGAATTGTAACATACATGTCTTCTGTATATTTTTTGTTGTTGTCTAACTTTCTCTTAGTCTTAAGTTCAGTTTTGCTCAAAAGCTTGATAGATTTGTGCCTGCTTCTTACGTTGTAACCAATGATTAATGAACTTTGATGTATATGACAAGTGTAATCAAATTATTTATATGAAAATGATCAAATTATTATACTGGTCTCTGCGAGATTTCTCTTCCTTCTTCCATTGTTTCATTTTCTGGCGATTCTTTTCTTTTTACCTAGTCAAGTTTTTCATTATATTTGCCGACACAATATCTTGGAAGGGACAAATTTTCTCTAAACACAATTGGGAATTAGTGTTGGTTTGTTATTTTCTCATATATATCTTTAATTTCTTCATCAGCTTTCGCTTTTAGAGTTTTTATAAGTAGAACATATGCATGCAACATCCATCCATCAATCAATAGTAATATATAACATCCATATTTGGGAATATGAGATATAAAGTGGTGTCATTAGATCCTCGGATTCGAAGTCTAAGAAATAAGTTGTATTGTTTATAGCTTATAAACCACTGTCAGAAAAATGACATTTAGCGACGGAAAAATCTATTAATAAATGGCTATTTTCCATCTGAAATTTTTTATTTAATGACGGAAAATATTAGTGACCATCGTTTTAGCGACGAAAAATAGCCATTTAATGACAGATTTTCTGTCGTTAAATGGTATTTTTCTTGTGGTGAACAAATAATGCAGCTTCTTATAAATTATATACATATTGGTATAATACTAATACTGATGTTTTATACTAAAAATGTTCGGGGGCCTATTATCTCAATATTTATTTATAACTATAAACGAGATGTATCTACGTGTTTGGTGTGCGGCATATATATTATTTCGCCATTGTTATCTTAGACAACATAGAATCTTATCAGTTATACACACACACACATATAGAGATCTTTTGTTTCCTAATTAAAACGTTGAACAACACATATTTCTTCATCAATGATTGATATTTATGCATGCACTTTAGATACACACACATATATATCCAGACATGTTACTAATATGCTATGTCCATTTATGTATATGTATGTCTAAGAAATCAGTTGGCAAAAAAGAAGTATGCATAAGGAAAAATCAGGAAATTTAAATATTGGATCCGTTTGGGAACACGGTAGAGAAGTACTTTTACGTAAGTTGAGGTAAATATGTTGAGATTATCTTATTTTACAAAAAAACACTGTTAAACGTGCGTTTAATTTTTAGAAACGTTGTTCCAAATAAGTTCATTGTTATATTTGTTATGCATGACATATATTTGATGGCAGGTAAAGTAAAGGACTTCTGATTTTTTTTTTTTGGAGTGAAAAGGACTTCTGATTTAAACGCATGGTTTGCTAACATGCTCTTTTGTCTTATTTTATATTAAACAGTATATAAACGTAAATTGGTTCCTCTGTGTGTGTTACAGTTTCAAAACACACACAGATGAATATATATATATATAATATTCTTTCCTCTGGTGGGTGGTGATCAATATATATTTTATAGATGCTGTGGTAATAGCAAACAAGAAAAATGTTTACTGAAGATATCTTTTTTGTAAGAAAAGATAATATATTATATTAGGGAATGCTTTAAAGGTAATTGATCTTTCAATATAGAAAGATCATAAGCTTTTATTTTAGTTCTCCTTCAGTGGAATTCATAGTCCTTGTCTACATAGTAATGCCTCTTTCACAATTTTATATATCGACCACCACTTTCTAGGGTCTCCATTTATATTTTCCTCCTTTTAATATTGCTTATTAGTTTAATTATATATAGTTCTATCCTACTTTTCTTTTTTCTTGTTCGTACTGATTTTATTTTCTTTTTATATCTATATATAGTCAAACAGGTTATTGTTAAAATATGTTCAACTATTTGCTTACAAAAATATCTGTATATGACTTGTGTATCTGAACAAAAATGGAATGTAATATAGCAAAGAGATTGTTTGGATCATCAGAAAAGTAAAGACTGAATTACGTACAGTCTCTCTGCAAGATTCTATTCCGAACTCTGCAAATTATGGGAATCGAACCTCAATCATCAGCACACTCGTACCTCGACTCAATCCTAGTACCTGACTTGCAAGACAATAATGAAGAAGCTGTTATGTGTTCCTACGCTTCATGGCTGGTAAGCTCTAAAAACTTGTTCTCATATCCAATCAATCTTATCTCTTATTTTCTTCAGTATTCTTTCTGTTCATGATTTTCTCCTTAAAGGACTTTCGTTATATGATATGAATATGAATTAGACGGTATTATTATTATTATTATTTCAGAATATAAGCCATGAGCCTTCAATGTATTTAAATTTAAATAGCCTTCTGCTTGCTCATGGCTAAAATTGCCCATATTGGCCCCTCTTTGTGGTTTTTTGTTGGCGTTGGTGAAAATGGTTTTCTAAACAGTATAAGAAGAAAAGATAAAGAAGATGAAAAAAGAAAATTATGCACGATGTCTCTAAGGTGTATACAACATTTTCCTTTACGCTCAATTCACCCCACTTATTCCTATATTACATGGTACAAATTGAGTTAGTTAACGAATTTTCTGTAAGATACAATAGAGACCATTTAATACGGATTGCATTCTCAACACTTAAGTCAAGATAACAAAGGCTTTTACAAAGTGATAATTTGACCTTATCTATGTGTGCACTCAAGGAGAAAGACAATGAGTTTGATGTTGTTGTGTAAAAAATTGTGTGTCCAAATGGAAAGATGGGCGGTATTTATTGAGTATGGAGTTCTGTCATGAAGTGGTAACTTTTGAAGCAATATCTTTTCAATTAAAAATCACATTCATACCACTTCACTAAAAAGTCATAACTATAATGATTTTTTTATGAAAAGTTACATTTTTATAGTACGTAGGGATACATAACTTTAGAATTATAATCTCTACACAACTCTTCAAATAAACTCGTTAATTTTTAAGAACATAACTTTTAAAAATCACATCTCTTCCTTTGAAAAATCACATTTCTTCATTTTAAAAATATTCCAACATTTTTCTGAGTTACTTGCGTGTGAAGTAAACCTTGTGTTCTGGGTTGACAGGAAAAGCATCCCTCTGCATTGGATAAGTTTGAAGAAATGATGAGCATTGCCAAAGAAAAAGAGATTGTTGTGTTCTTGGACTATGATGGAACTCTCTCCCCCATTGTCGATGACCCTGATAGCGCTAATATGACTGATGCTGTAAGTGCTTTCGATATCAGCAAGCAAACAACATATCATCAGTATCACTTTATTGACAGTTACAAAAGTTGTCAAAGAAACTGATAGAGCATACAAGTCTTAGTGCTTTTAAAACTACAAGTGATCCTTCATTAATATCAATAGTTTTACTTTAGACTACATTTTATGCTTTGATTTCTTTGCAGATGCGCACAGCAGTAAATGAAGTTGCCTGTTGTTTTCCCACTGCAATTGTTAGTGGAAGGAGTAGAAAAAAGGTGTGGTTGAGAATTGTTTATACAGTACTCAAAGACGTCTAATTTTGAAGCTTGCAATATTTTCTTTTAGTTTTCTAGTTCTTATTAGGGGTGGGAATATGCCATATAGGGATCAGGTGGCCTACAGTCTGGTCTGTTTAGAGTGTAGCCAAGTTAAAGTTTATTCGAAAGCCTAATTGTATAAATAAGTTAGGCCTATTTTTTTGAAGCCCGGCATGTAAACATTCCGGCTGGCCTGTTTATACATAAATAAATATAATTATTTTTATATGATGCAAAAACACTTTTGTATTTTTTTAATCCCAATTTTTATATTAAAAATTTACATACAATAAGTATCATAAGTCTAAAGCCTGCTTTGAGGCCTGTTTAAAGATATACAATAATACGCTTAAAGCTTACTTTGAGGTATTTTTAGATGTTTACATTATATGTAAACCTCTAAAAATGCTTTAGGCCTACCAGGCCTTTTGACGGCTCAGTTTTAACCAAAAAGAAACCTACATTCAGACTTAGGTTCAAGCTTAATATCTTCATTACAGGCTTATGCCTATTTAATCAAAATCTAGTCTGGCCTGACCTGTTCTCATGCCTAGTTCTTATTTACAATTCAAGATATTTAACTTTGACATGTAGATAAGTGAATTTGTGAGGTTGAGAAATGTCTACTATGCTGGAAGTCATGGGATGGATATATCAACCCCGAAAGGCTCTTCAAAATCTGAAGACCAGAAACATCAGACCAAGGCTGTTGATGAAAAGGTTCCTTAAAAGTTTACATCTATACCTACTAGGCTCTTCAAAGGATGTGTTTCTTATAAGCTTTTCCCTTTTTGTAGGGTAATCAAGTAGTTTACTTTCATCCTGCAGAAGAATTCCTGCCAACCATCAAGGAGGTAATTTTCTTTTTTTTATGGTTTTAAAACAACAAGAACAAATTGTGCAAATTTAACCCCCAAAAAAAATTCCAACAATGTACAAATCTGTGGCAGATAATTCAGGTTCTGACAGAAAATGCTCTAAGAATAAAAGGGTCCAAGATAGAGGACAACATGTTCTGCATCACTGTACACTACAGGCTTGTCAAAAATGAAAAGGTAACATCAATATTAAGACCTCCAGTTCTGGCTAGGAAAAAAAATCAGAGGCAAAAACCTGATGCAAAATATGAGGATCATAATTCTTGTTCAGATGCTAATTAATATTGTTGCTTGCAAATCATAGGAAGTTGTTATTCTCCGAAAGATGGTGGAGTCTATCATGGAAGCTTATCCCAATTTTCACATATCAAGAGGAAGAAAGGTATCTTCAACTTCCAGCAACAGTCACTGTGTGCTTAAAAAAATATTCTTGAACGTACAGACAAAAATTATGGGATTAATCATTCATAAACAAAAATGTTCAAACTATTGCTCAGGTTATGGAGATTCGCCCAAATATAAGTTGGGACAAAGGTTGTGCTGTGAGGTATTTGCTTGGCACTCTTGGCTTTGACAGCTTTGACAAGATCATGCCACTGTACATAGGGGATGATACAACTGACGAAGACGCTTTTAAGGTATGCTTTTATGTTCATTTTAGTTTCATAGGGGTGTTTTAAATTTGTGCCATCTCTAGTTGAAAATATCTTTGTGCCATGTAACTTCAGAAATATGTGGCAAGTTATAAGCTTGAGATGAGGGTATTTAAATGCGGATGACGTGTTAATGCAGTCTATAAGACGCATTGGACAAGGCTTTCCGATCATTGTTTCTTCGAAAGCTAAGGAGACCAAAGCTCTTTATTCTCTGCGTGATCCAGATGATGTTTTGTCTTTCTTAATACGTCTTGCTAAGTGCAGGAAAAGATTGTTATAAGAGCCAGCACAAACAAAAGCTTCAGAAGTTATATATGCAGGTAAAACCAGCCAGGCTAATTTGCTTGTCTTAATACGTCAATGGCACTAACTGGGAGGCATGCCATATATAGAAAAACCAAATATGACAGATTATTGGTAGGTCTTAGGACAGAAAGTTTTCAAGATTGTGTTAATCTATGTGCAAAGATGGTAACAACTAAGTAGTTGTCTTAGGCACAGAAGACTGGCGCGAGACTTTTAGAGGTCGGATATTTAGATATACTTTGTTCCAATGTACTAATGGAATAAGAAATAATACCCTTGCAAGGGCAATTCCTGTTCATCTATTTTTCCTATTTTATTTCCTGTTGATGCCATCTTTTATATTGATGTAATCTGCTATAGTAATTGCGGCAGAGAATAGTAATTTGTTAAAAGTAAACGCAATCTCTTACAATTACTTGCCAGAATGAAGAAAAAGTTAACTTTATTTTTGTCAGATTTACGAAAATAAAAATATAATTTACCTCCTTTTCTTTTCTTTTGCCGATTACCTCCTTTTCTTTTCACTTTACCTCACATAACGCGTTTTATGATCTGCGTTTAAACAGATATGGTACATTTATATACATTCACTTTCCACTCAACAAATAATCAGAGAATCGTTTATAGTAGTTTGTTCACGTCGGAGAAACATACGATATTTTTATCATCCTTGATTCCTAACGATCTTCTGTCACTAAATTTGTAAAATGTACCCAGAACCTTTTGTGACGCTCTTCAGCTCTCCCTGGGGGGGAAAAGCCTCTTCAGCTCTCACTTATATCCATTTCAGTAATCCACACTTATTAACTACGGAATTAATTACATGTTTGACAACCAATAACGACATATGTAAATCGACTCCAATAATCATTCCCATTCAGCATATTTATTCAAGAAAAAAAATTTTGACAAGCCCAAAAAAAAAGGAATCACATCCCTTCATAAAACTTATCTACAACAGAAGTAGACAAGAAGCAATGTAAATGCAAAATAAGTCTTTGAAGTTACCCCCAAATTGAATTGAATATGATAGTGCCCAAATATGACCCAATTACATAGCCGTATAAAAAACAAAGAACTAGCCAAGAACCAGCAAAAACAAAGGCCTCCATATATATAGCACAAGCAAGAGGAAATGTAGTTCAAATAACTAGACAACCGAGCTAGGTCAGTTAAGAAGAAAAGATACAACATCTATTCATCAACTTAGAACTTCACTTGAGAGGATCAGTCTAGGAGTGGCATGGTAAATGAACCAAACAGGTATGAAAAGAACAGGACAAACATGGTAAAGACAGAAAACTAAAAAGTGGGGATTGGACAAACATAGGTTTAAATGATGTATTATTATCTTGTGATATTGTTACTGCTACACTGTAAAAGGTGCTATAAAGATCCGACGAAGATCTACTGCATCCTCTAAAACAAATATCCGGCTCCATTGTCAAGGAATAGCTGGGAAAAACCTGTGACTAGGCAAGAAGAGATATCTAAACTCTGAACCTAAAGGCCAGTTTTCTACTCTGATAGTGTTGCCTTCAATGGCAAACCAATCGCCAAGTCAGGCATCCCTCTTTTGTCACTGGCTTCATCCTTTGAACAAGGGGTTAGAGGAACAAATGTAAACGAAGTTGGTTAATAGCTTGGTAAATGTACATGCAACATCTGGGCCAAAAAAGAGGCAGCTTTCACATGAAAGATCGACTACAATTCGAACAAATAAATCTTCTCATTCAAGTGCAGGGATGAGAACACAAATGATGCCTGCTCGAGGGTAGGTTTCTCATTGTAGTTTTCCACATTCAGCCTGCCTCCCGAGTCCTAATAAGGAGGCAGAATATCCTCCTATTTCAGCCTGTACTCACTCCTTCGCCACTGATCTGGCAAAATAATCAATGTCACCTGGAAAGATATAGAATTAAGACATTATAAAGATACATCATTGACATGCATATAATGATTAAAAACATAAATTTTAGAATCATCACCAGAAAAATTAATTAGACAGTAGTGCTTTGAACACATCCAGGAGTAAGAATCCTCAAAAATTACGTGGATCCTATCCGGTAAATTTTCAGCTAGGTTATGGCATTAGATGCGTACCATTTTTCCAATTAAGACATTGATTGCTGGTTCCATTGCGTCATAAATTAATCAAAAATACTTATGAAGAACCAAAATACTGGCCATGAGTTTTGCAGTCATGCGAACCTTCCATTATTGCATGGTCTTATTCTCTTTGATCCTATCTTGTAAAAGGGGTGAACAGAAGGGGAAAGCTACCTTGAGAGGGGGGGTGACAAGGGTTGATCTGGTGAGGATCGTTGAGAAGAACCTCCATGAAACCTTTGCTCCTCAAATGCTCCACCGGTCCGGCTTCCCTCATTCAGTGATAGTTCATGAACACCTGAGAAACCCATTGGTCCAAAAGATCCAAACTCCAGATGTTCTGCTGGCGAACTGTAGCCAGCATTATGATCATAAGGGTACAGCATTACAACAGATGGCATCGTTGGTCCATTTGATGAGACCCCACTGGGGTTCATGCCAGGAAGAGAATACATCCCATATGACGCACTGGAAGAACTGTTATGTGAGGAATTTGAGCGAATTGGACCATTCTGAGAGTGGTAAGACATGGAGTTGTCATGTCTATGTGACCGCCATGGCCTTTCAGCTCGGCTCTCACTTGTTGCCAACCTCTCTGTTTTTGAGTTTGGCTTCTCAGTTTGGAAGCGGTTATGACCACGTCCAGTTCCTCGCATCTTTGAGCTCATATTCCAATTTCCTTCCCTATCACCATGGTGTTCACTTCTCTCATAATTGGAATTTCCTCTTCGGTTTGTAGATTGTCGATCACGAGCAGAAACTTTCTGAAGTACATGAACAAGAGGCATAGTAATATAAAATGTCAAAATAGAAAGACCATACATAGACCATAACATATCAAATATGCAAGTTGTGAAAAACTAAGCACACAGGATTACCCTTATGCTTGGCCAATCAATTAAAAGAACTAAAATCAACAAAAAAAAAAAGAACTAAATTTTTCATGACTCAATATTCATATAAAATAATAGCTTCTGTTTTCCTGAACGAATGCAAGTGTTCTTGGGCTTCTCCAATTATATTTAGATGTGTGTGTGTGTGTGTGTAAGAAATGCACAGAACAAATTACTAAGCTTCTTGGATACATATCTTACAGGATTTGGCAGGTATGTTCCAGTGCCACTTCGATAACGTGGCATCTCATCTGCAAACTGTTGGTAAATATTTGCAGGTCTGTTCAAAACCGACTGAAGAGGAGCAACAGGAACTAATCGGGGCCCATTGTGCATAAGCTGAGCAAAAATATTCATGTTAGTTGAGAGGGGTCTTCCAGGACCATCCCAAGGAAAACAACCCTGCAAATAAACAGGAGGCACAGGTGAAGGACAGATCATTGAAGGTGGATGGCGTGAGTTTTGACAAAACCGCCCATATTGCAAATTTTGCCAATGGCTCGCAAAATCACTGTGAAGAATATCAGGCTTGTGCTCTGATGACTCAAAAGCAGCCTGTCTAATAGAATTAGGAGGGCTTGACACCTCAGGCAGCTCATACCCCTCCGATGGATCAAAATTCTGACCAGAATCACTGTTATCTGCCAATTCTTCCCCAGTAAAACTGCTTGTTGATGTGTCAGAAGTTCCTGAATCAGTCGGAAAGTTATACACTGGAAGCATAGTAAAAAAGGGTACAGGTGGCCCTGTAGGATAAAACGCAAATGGAACAGCCCCAGAATTATCAACTGCTCTTTGGCGAGAGCCTTCGCCTAGAAGCACTGGAGCTATAGGTATCAGTGAATCTGATCCACTTGTTTGAACTGGTTCAAATCCAGGTACTTGATGCCTCGGAACATACATGGAAGCAACGGCTGGGGCACCAGTATTTCTTTCTGCCATATTAGTCGTTGAAAGCGAAGTCCTTTCTCCATTCTCATCATCTGCCAGATTAAATGACATTTCTGATGCATCCTTACCCTTCCCATAACTAGCTGATACCACCGAGGGGATATTCTTCCTACCTCTTCTTTCCTTTGTTGATTTTGAAAACTTTGTTGGTGATCCTTCCCAAGAGCTTTCAGAGGAAGTTTTACTCTTGGAACTTAAAGGACCACTAGTTAACCTAGAATTTGCCATTCTATCATCAAAACAAACCTCATTTCCTCTGCCATCTTGATATTGGAAGGTATCAACATGTTCTTCTCTTGTAAATCCTCTGTTTTCTTTAGTGAACTTCTGTTGATTTCTACCGGAACTACCAGAGCTGCTCACTCGGGATGATGGAACAAAAGTATAACTACCAGAAGTTGACTGTTGCTTATCATTCAGAATCCCATCATCAACTTCAACTTCAGCAGCAGAACCCCTTTCTTGCTCATGCCAGAAATCACTATTGGCTTCTGCTGGATTCATTTCAATAGCACTAAAATTACCATTACCAGTTTCAATTGTATCTTCAGGATTTGAAGTCAATCCTATGCCAGGGAAATATGGAGTCAATGAAGAAGGGACTAAACCTTGAGGAAACTGCATATTTGTAACCCAAGAAGCATCAATCAAGGGAATATTACCCACATTTCGCTGTGCATGTCCCATTGATGTAAGAATCGTAGGAGGAAATGGAAGTGGTAGATGATGACCTGGAGCGAAATTCACAGGAACATGAACCTGATCACCAAAACCATGAGCTGGTGAAGATGCCATCATGTTCAAAAGATCTTGCTCCTCCTGAAGCATCATCTGAGATGCTCCTGTTCCAACTTGAGAAACAAAATCTCCACCCATTACGCCTGAACCTAAGTCACCATGATAACTATTTGAACCACTGTTTGAATCAGCAGCAGCATCAAGTACATGACTGGGTGATACACGCGTAGTAGATACATCATCAGTTCTAACACCATGGCTTGAGGACATGTCAGATTCCAGATTCCTCCTCCAACTATTATCCAACCTTGCAGATGAATTTTGCTCTTTCCCACTTTCTTGGGCTCTTGCAAACCCTCCTTGGGAAGAAACTTCATCATATGAATCAGTCAGCTCAGGACTGGAGCGGGTTCTTGCAAATAGAAATCTTCCTTGAATATCAATCATTGGATTACTGGGTTTAGCATTTCTCTTACCTTTATCAACATAAGCACCCTGATTAGAACTGATTTCCCTTCTGACCTGGTCAGAGGTCCTTAAATTGTTTTGGTTGCTATGGGTCTTTAGACTTTGTGTATGTGATACACTAGAGGCATCACTACTCTTAAATGAGCTACCATGAAGATATGAGCAGCTTTGTGAATTGCATGTCCCTTCAGCTTGGTATTCACGATCAGTCATATGATCAATTTTTTGGCTGCTTTTCCTGAGATTATCAGATCCCTGTAATTGATCATGATTAGATAATCTCAAACGCCATAAGTCATTGCTTGGAGCATCAGGTCGCTGTCCATTTCCATGTCTATCCCAAGTGTTCGTAAAGAACTGATTGACTTCGGAATACAAGTCCTCCTTTGGGCAATCAAGTAGTCTAGCAAGCTTTTTAGCCCCAAATGCAAAAGCACTACGTATCCTATAGAAATTGCCTGGCAAGTATACAACATTGATGCAATATTAAAGGCCACAATCATAAGAGGATAGAGTAATAATTGCTCAGGAAAAACCTAAACAAAAATAAACCTCCGATAATAATACTCAACAAGATTGGTTCAATCCATATAATACCAAGTAGTCCATAATAATGCACACTTTCCCACAACTATTAAATTTTATTCTGATTAGGTGAACATGCTCAAAGTTCATTTTATTTAAACTTTAAATACAAGTACCAAAATTTCTTGATAGTTGATACTGTCAATTTATACAACAACTTTCCATAAAATGTCTACAGTCCCATATGTCCACTTAATAAGAAAACCCTTCATTGACACCCTTGAGACTGATGTAAGGACCAACATGCAACATGTACAAAAAGCCATCTACGAGAATTATTAATCATTAATTCTTCTTTATATGTTATTTTATAAAATTTTAGACCACAGAAAAAACAAGAGGGGGGGGAGATTGAAATAATGTTTTAAAGCAGAAAAGAAGCAATCATGGGACAGAGAAGGTAGAAAAAGCTCCCATGTATCTTGCATTCATCCAGCACCCCAGCTCAATGAAATTCCTTATTAACAGCTATGATGCCAAATCACTAACAACCAATTTGGACAGATCCGCACAAAAACCATGGCAACCCAAATGGGAACACGAGAAATAGCAAATCAGATCTATAAATGAATTAAATCCAAATTTTAGAGTCTAACCTTTGCTGACACTACGACCAAGGTTATTGTTCACACGCAAGGGATCAATAACATTAAAATGCTTGGAAACAAAG
>JANTPZ010001004.1:0-17023 GCA_025593235.1 Vachellia pachyceras | reverse complement strand
TATATATATATATATCAGGTGAGGTGCAAGAATCCAAGATTGTGCGATAACTATGGAACGATGTTAGTGGCAACAGACTACGGCGCAGGAGATAGAACAGACTTCATTATGAGCCCAAACGCTTTCTCAAAACTGGGAAGAAACCCAAGCGCGTCGGCGGAGCTGAAGAAATACGGCGTCGTAGACATCGAATACAGGAGAGTGCCCTGCACATACGCAGGTTACAACGTGCGTATCAAGATCCACGAGTCCAGCAATTACCCACATTACCTTGCTCTTGTGGTTCAGTACGTGCCTGGAATGAACGACGTAACTGCCGTTGAGATTTATGACGTACGTATGATACTTCCAACTTAATATTAGTTCTAAGTAATCTCCTTCTTTACTTTATTTTGGAGTTGCTTTATTAACTGTGCTTATAATCATCAACATGAAATGACATGATAATGAAACAGAACGATCGCCATGAATGGAAGTCGATGAGGAGAGTGTATGGGGCAGTGTTTGATATAGCAGGCGCGCCAAGTGGGCCATTGAAGCTGAGGCTGCAGTTCGGTGGAAGAAGAGGTTGGGTTCAGTCGTCCAAGAGCGCCATTCCTGGGGATTGGAAGATTGGAGCTTCTTACGATTCTCAAGTTCATGTCTGAATAAGCATCCGGACGAAAGAGGGAAGCCACGTAATTACCTGTGTGGCTCTAAACAATAATGCAAGATGTGTTGGTGTTGTTTCTTTTTAACAAAATAGAAGGTCTATTGATATGAATAAATATGTCTGCTGGAGTGAATAAAATAATAGTCGTTTGTGTACTTTTCCATTTGTGATGGAATTATTATATGAAATAAAGAAATAGAAACCTCTTTGTTCATTAGACAGAGAGTCCCACTGCGCGAGATTATGTAACTAAAGATGCCTTGATTTACGGTTGAGTGATTAGGACGCTTGAGTCATAGAATAATTGTTGTCTCAGGTATTAATTATTAGATATCATCATTATTCATTACCCTGTTCACGTATATAACAAGAAGTTAATTGGCTGTTTACCTTCTTTTTCATATCACTATCTGACTATATATGTCAGATTTGATTATTATTCATTATCAAATTTAGCAATTTACGTATATTACAAAAAATTTAAATTAATTTCTTATTTTTTAAATATATAGGGATAGTTTGAAAAAAAGATTAATGAATGATGGTGACAAAAAATATTAAAACTGTTTAAATAGGACTGGAGTGTCAAAACTGAAGTATTCATCAGGTACGTACTTATTTACTTTTGACTAGTTAATACAAATGATCACAGTTCAATTATTAATATACTTTTAATTTTATAAAGGATGCTAATGAAATGATGGGATGATCCCGATCTGCGATGAAGATGGTGAAATAAGGCCCAGACTGCCATCAAGTGTTAATAAAAATATATGCAAGAAGACTATCTTTAAGATGAATCATGTTGTTGATGGCTTGATCATTATGAAAAACACCAGCCATTTGTAGTGAATTCATATCTGATATTGATATTGATGAATTAACCAAAAATAATCTATTTAGATCCAATAGTAGCTAATATAATTATCAGTAGAGTCGTAAACTAAGTGTTAATTAGAATTATGAGAACTGACGTAAGTAGAATTATAGAGAATCAAAAGAAAAAAATCTAAATATGTCATTCATAATTATTTGCACCCATTCATAGAAACCAAGCTTTGAGTTTCTCCAATGCCAATTTCCATTGTATAAGTATAACCTCTCGAACTCTAATAAGAATAAGCTTGCACACCAGACAATTACTCGAATATTATTAACGTAACCAACTTAAAAAAAAAAGGCATTCTTATTTTAATTGTCACCGACTCACGACCAAATATAAGGCTTATCTTTGTCAACCTACTTTTTCTTTTTTCTTCTACGACAAAAGAAAGTTTAGAATTCCATTAGAGAAAGTAGAGTGGGGAATCAATGCATCAACGATGGCGTCCATTGTAATGAGAGCCCTGCATTAGCTGCTTATATGGCTTAAGATTTTAAATACTTATCAGTATTTCTTTTTTAATTTCCCTTGCTTTATGTTCTGCGTACCATCAAGTTGGAATTATAAAACCAACCAGCAGGGATAAAACTGGCCGTGTAAGGTATACTACATATACAGTAAACGAAAAACAAAATTAAGTTTTAGTCAACATATACATACATACATATATATAGCTTTAATTTGCAAAAAAAAAAACAGTAACTTTTAAGGCGAATGCAAGTTTTGATTTTGAACTTATCCAAGGACCGACCATGGGAGATGTTTGATGAGTATATATAATAAACAATGCGGATATAATAAAAGTAAGAATTGAATTGAGATTGTAGTGTAGGTATAATCATAATCAATGTATCATATTAAGTCAAAATAATTTTGTGCCATCATTTTGTATATTAATTAATGTTTCTTATTTCAGAAGCATTTGAATGTGTCCTGCGTGTATGTGTGTACCTCTTCCTTTTCACTTGACCCCCTCCTCTATTTCCATCCGGCACCTAATCCCTTGAACCAATCAAATTTGCCAATTCCTCTTTCTTCCTATATAACTAAAAAAATGTTGAAATAAATGGCGCACACACACAGGCAATTTGGCCTCATAATCATAAAAAGCAAACTTCGGATATATATATATATATATTCACAGACACATTCACAAAAACAGATTTGGATGCCAGGTCTACCTATGTGGGCTTAATAAATCCAATATAATATCCAATCCTGGGTCCCAAGGTCAAGTAGGGTTGGACCCTATCTCCCTTTGAATATATGCACATGTCAAGTATTCCCTGTAATCTATAAATACGCTCCTCAGTTTTGACTCTCCTAAACCAGTAAACCCAGGAATTTACATTTAACTCATTAGTTGCTATTATATATTCTTTATGTGCATTTGAATTTCTCATTCGGATGGAGCTTCATTATTCTAAATACCAATCGGCCCTTGTTTATGTGCTTCTCTTACCTGCAATATGCTTGTCCCAGGGCTTCACAGACTCCAGAGCCACTTATTATAGTACAACCGATGGCTATGGAACGTCAAGTAAGTATAAAACTGATCCTTTTAAACCTCCCTCCCCATATCACTTCCTTTGTTTTATTCCAAAGAATCAAATGTAAACTTTTTGGCCCATGCATGGCATGTTCCCACTTCGAAACCTTCATTTAATATTCTCTTGAATATTAGTTTACTTTGGGTTATACCTAGGCACCCTTCTAAACATTATATATACACGATTATTGACGAAATGACATGCATACATACATATATATATATATATATATTATTAGCCGGAGCTTGTGGATTTGGAGATTACGGCAGAAGTGTGAACCATGGGAGGGTTGCCGGCGTGGCTGACTTATGGAGAGGTGGCGCTGGATGTGGTGCTTGCTACCAAGTAAGTGTGTCTTAAATGGACTATTGATCCAACTAATTTCACCTTTTTCCATATAAACATATTATGATTGGATCGTTTCACGAACGATATATGGTGGTGTTCATTTATACATCAGGCTAGGTGCAAGAATCCAAGATTGTGCGATAACTATGGAACGATGTTAGTGGCAACCGACTATGGTGCAGGAGACAGAACAGACTTCATCATGAGCCCAAACGCTTTCTCAAAACTGGGAAGAAACCCAAGTGCGTCGGCGGAGCTGAAGAAATACGGCGTCGTAGACATCGAATACAGGAGAGTGCCCTGCGCATACGCAGGCAAGAACGTGCGTATCAAGATCCACGAGTCCAGCAATTACCCATATTACCTTGCTCTTGTAATTCTGTACGTGCCTGGAATGAACGACGTCGCTGCCGTTGAGATTTATGACGTACGTATGATACTTCCAAAATAGTTCTCGTAAATCTTCTTCTGTTTTTTTATAAATTGTGCTTATATAACCAACTTGAAAGGATAATGAAACAGAGTGATCGCAATGAGTGGAAGCCAATGAGGAGAGTGTACGGAGCAGTGTTTGATATAGCAGGTGCTCCAACTGGGCCAATGACAGTGAGGCTGCAACTCAGTGGAAGAACAGGTTGGGTTCAATCGTCCAAGAGTGCCATTCCTGGGAATTGGAAGATCGGAGCTTCTTACGACTCTCAAGTTCATGTCTAGATCACATCCTAGCTGGATAAATGATAATTTGTCTGCTACGTACAGGAATATTTAATGAATAGTAAGGGTTTGTGTATTATTTTCCATCTGTGTGATGGGATATTATATGAATAAAGGAACCTCTTCGGTCGTTTATGCACTTAGTGCAATAATGAGTCTTTGATCTGAGCAGAATCAAATGATGATCTTTTTACATATGTTTGTGTTAATAACCGTTCTTGGCTTCTGTGAGAAGAGGCGCTTGCTTTAATTGATAAGGACGCATGATCGAGCGGCAAAACACACTTTACTTGTAAGGGTGTCCTTAATAATGAAATGCCTTGAAGCAACCAAGAACAAGTTTTCATCATTTCTAAATACATAATGATGATTGTGAGTTGTGAATTCCAGAAACATCGTGCAGAACAAAAATAGGATACATAATTGCAAGCTCACAAAATAATTATTACCTGGACTTATTTGTTCGGATTAAATTAAAGCTAACGTACGTTTGAAACAGAGAATTCTCCGTAGAAGTTCAAATATGTTGTTAATATTTGCATCTATTCAATAATCCCCTTGCTTTAATTTGAAAATGTTTGCAGGCCCGCCCAAAAATTCACTGTAGAATAAGGCATGATTGGTAAATACAATTGTTGGTATAAAAAAGTTATGTATAATTTGTTGACGAAATATACACACGTTATTAGATGGAGCTTGCATATATGGCGATTATATGCGCGCGCTCTATGTCATGGGGTCATTACTCCCCCCAAAAGACGTTTCAGAGGAGTGCGCAGCGATCACGTGGCAAACCCCATCACGCCACCGTGTCCATCCACCTTGGACCGGCCCCACGGAGGAAAGGATCCATTACCCTCTCTCCACATAAGACATCTCATGGGGGCGTGTAGCGCGCCCGTTTATATAGCCCAGCACCGGCGCGTCCGTTTGTATAGCCCAGCACCCTCCTGAGCCTCTCTGATGTGGGACTTTGACATTCTCCCCCAGCCGATCCGGGAGCGATCTCGCCGCGGGGCTCACCGGCAACCTCGCCGGCATCCGGAGGGTTCACCAGAGACCGAAGGCTCAGGGCTGGCTCTGATACCACTTATCACGGGACCATTACTCTCCCTCCAAAAGACGTCTTAGCAGCGATCCACGTGGCAAACCCCACCACGCCACCGTGTCCATCCACCTTGGACCGGCCCTATGAAGGAAAGGATCCATTACCCTTTCTCCACATAAGACGTCTCATGGGAGCGTGCAGCGCGCCCGTTTATATAGCCCAGCACCCTCCCGAACCTCTCCGATGTAAGACTTTGACATCTAGGACTCGTGGCCGTGGATGGCTGATGGGTTATGGAAGAATGATGCTAGATGTGGTGCTTGCTACCAAGTAACTGTCACAACGAACTGATGACTCCATAAACACCTTGTTCTTAAAACAACTAAGCACATCGTAGTTCAATCAAATTCATTCGTAGAAGGATAACTTTGATGTTATTGAAAGTCAGTATCAAATAATACGTTACTATTCCATGGAACGAACGATGAGGTTCAGGTAAGGTGTAAGGATCCTAAATACTGCTACCCATAATCAAATTCGGCGTCCTATAGACATAGAATAAAGTAGGGGTACGTGCTTGGAATGAAGGACGTCACTGCTCTTGAGCTTTATGTCGTATGTATGATACATACAACTTGACTAGAACTAGTTAAAACAGGGATGGAGATACTGTGTTTGACTTTTGAAAACGTTGTTCTAAACAAGTTATTTGCTTAGTTCATCGCTTATGAGTGTGGCCAACGTTTAACAAATTATTATTTCACTGCACCTACAAAACGGGTCTCACATTTAGGAGAGTAATAAAAACACCACTAACAAGGACATGGTAAATATTACAAATTTTCGTCTGTCTATAATAGGTCTCGTAGAACCCAAACAGAAATGAAAGGAAACAACTAACAGAATTGAAATGGAGTGATTTGGAACAATTTCTTGAAGGAATTCACCAAAGTAGCAAAGCCAAATTGTAGCAAGGCTTTTTAAGCCATGCTGTTTGACACAAGAAAAGACACAATAAGTGGGTGAACAATGTCTGGGCAGGGACTTCCATCAAATAAACCCATGGCTGTCTCATCCAAGACACCAAATGATAGACAACCGAATAACTCATTGTACTCTTCTATCAAATAAAGCTCTGTCACCGGAAAATTTCATCGGGAGTCAATTAGCAAGAGGTATAACCACTGATTAGTAAGTACAGCCATGGAGAATTTTGAATGAAGATATCGGCTAGTACAGACATGGAGATTTTTCCCTTCCATTCCATCCCCTCCCTCCAACCAAACAGGGGAGGAAAAGGAAAATATGAACAGATGCTTTGGGCAGCCAGAACATCTTTCATGAGACCGAACTTTGCATAGACATGGTGTAACGCATAAAAAGATAGGCTAAACATTCATAGAATTGAAGGCTTAATGAAACAGACGGGTCACCTGATAACCATGAATTCACCCCCTGAACCTGATCGCCGATATAAACTGGCGAGTCCGAAGGAAAATAGTTACACTGAGGCACGGTTGTTAATCGCCCAGCCATCCCGAATTCTAATTGAAACACGAATTCAATGTCTCGCTTCAGATTGAAGTCGAATTACCGGGAGTGAAACACGGCTACTTGAACATAAAACACCGGTTCCCCCGAAGACAGAACACCATTATGCCGCGACTCCATTGTTTCGTGGAGAAAAGCGAGGACTCTGGCCCAAAATTTTTCGGTCGGAATGCTGGCCCAAAATTAAAGTGCAACAGAAGGTGCGATGGGTGTGTCCCAGTTGCAGGATCTGCCCAGTTTATTATGGCCAACACACCCCCTACCCAGTAAAAAATTGAGTCTTTCTGAATGTTTTTGTTGATTGAAGGTCAACGATGATAAAGCAACATAATGGAATCCAATCTGCACGTACATAGCATGACCACTGTTCACGTGCATGGATCTCGCGCATACCATCTCTCGCGTACTCTCCGCAGCTGATGGCGCACTATGATCTCGCGTAGCAGTTAACACACGCTGATATCTCGCATCCTTAAATGCATAATATCTCGCAGATTCACATTTCCTTTTCAATGTATTCCTTGCTGTGTATATATGTTTTCTTACGAATGATGGACAGTAAGCTTTCGGTAGAATCACCTTTTCTATATGGTATCAGAGCGGTAACGATTCTCGAGCATGAGTAGCGGGAAGGAGACTGAGTCAGTCGACGGCAAAGAGACTGAGTCTGTCCATGGCGTTGATAAGCGCAGTGATCCAAATTCTCCTTATTATTTGCACCCTTCGGATAACCCAGGTCAGATGTACGTTGGGGATCACCTCGTCGAAGGGAATTACGCTGAATGGGTTAGTGATATGACCAATGCTCTGTACGCCAAAAACAAGATTGGCTTCATCGATGGATCGCTTTTGATGCCGAAAGTCGATTCACCCGACCTCAACTACTGGATGCGCTGCGATGCTATGGTCAAGGGATGGCTCAAGACTGCCATGCATAAAGATGTACGCTCAAGCGTCCGTTATGCCAAGACAGCGCATGAAGTGTGGGTGGATCTCGCGGATCGTTTTGGTAAAGGAAGCGCACCGAGGGCCTATGAGTTGCGTCGAGATGTGGCAACCCTGCGAAAAGAAAAAATGAGTGTACCTGCATATTACACCAAACTAAAGGGCTTATGAGATGAGATACAAACCATCAATCCATGGCCCCGATGTGACTGTGGTGGTTGCAAGTGCAATCTTCCCAAGAAGCTCTTTGAGATGAAAGAGCAGGAACAACTCTATGATTTTCTTATGGGACTCGATGAGAGTTTTAGCACAATCAAGACCCAGATCTTGAGCATGCAACCGACCCCAAAGCTAGGACACGCGTATCATCTCGTGGCTGAGGATGAACAGCAACGTATTGTGTCAGGTATGACTCACTCGACTGTCGACTCAGCAGCTTTCCAAGTACAAACTATGCAGAAAGAACATATGGATAGGAATGGAAGGAGGGACAAGCCACACTGCACTCACTGTAAGAAATTAGGCCACACTGCTGAAAAATGTTTTGAACTCATTGGATATCCCCCTGATTGGAAGAAACCCCTCAGAGGCAAGAGAGAAAAACAGATCTCATGGGGCGATAAACGCCAATCATCAAAGGCAGCACAAGTCACTACCTTGGAAAGTCCCATCCCAGGCTTGACTTATAATCAGTTCGAACGCCTCATGCAGTGCTTAAATGAGGAAACAGATGATCCCAAACTGTCCGAACCATGAGCAAATATGGCAGGTATTGTAAATTTTCATGATGCATGGGTTCTTGACACAGGGGCCACTGACCATATCGCTTGTAATCCAAAGTTACTTGAGAACATTCTCCAGGCTATCAATCAATCACCTGTTCGGGTACCTACGGGAGAAGGGGCTCACGTCCAAGGCGTAGGAACAGCAACATTATCCAATGACCTCCACTTACAAAAAGTCCTATATATTCCGGATTTTCACTGCAACTTATTATCAATCAGCAAATTGCTGGCTCAGTATAAAAACTATTGTGTAACTCTTGTTGGGAATCTTTGTCTCATACAGGACTACACCTCGAAGAAGCTGATTGGCGTAGCTGAGGAACGTGATGGGCTGTACGTTTTTGGGACATCAAATAAATCAAGCTCAGCTCTGTTCGCAAAAGGCACACAGGACCCTCAACTCTGGCACAACAGACTTGGTCACCCACCAGCAGACAAAATGAAACAAATGGAGGCTTCTTTCAGTTCCTTTGTTCCAAAATTGAATTTTTGTGATTCCTGTATTAAAGCCAAACAGACTCGGCTTCCTTTTCCTGATAGTTCAATAAAAACCCTGCACTGTTTTGAAATGATCCATTGCGATATCTGGGGTGGATATAAAACACCTTCTCTTACTGGGGCACATTATTTCTTCACCATTGTTGATGATTTCAGCAGGGGAGTTTGGGTTTACTTGATGAAAAGCAAATCTGACATCCAGCGTCTTTTACCTGCTTTCATTACCATGATTGAGACTCAGTTTCAGGCACGCATCAAAAGAATCCAAACTGACAATGGAGGAGAGTTTCAATCTCGCTCACTGCTGGACCTATATGTAAAAAAAGGCATCATTCTCCAAACCACATGTCCACACACCCCTCAACAAAATGGTGTTGTGGAAAGGAAACATCGATACATCCTTGAGACAGCTCGAGCTCTCAGGTTTCAAGCTAGCTTACCACTTAGCTTCTGGGGAGAATGCGTTTTGACAGCAGTTCACCTCATAAATCACCTCCCATCTCGTGTAGTTTCAAGCAAAACTCCATATGAAATAATCATGGGACACAAACCTTGCTACGACCGACTGCGCGTTTTTGGATGCTTGGCTTATATGCACAACCCCAAGCCAACTGATAAGTTTGATGCAAGAGGGAAGCCTTGTGTCTTCATTGGTTATCCGCAAAATCAAAAGGGCTATGTGTTATATGACTTGCAGGCAAGACGAACATCAGTATCCAGACACGTAACATTCATTGAAACAGAATTTCCTTTCAAGCGTAGCACTGAAAATGTGAAGATTGATAGCCAGGTCATGCATGATCAGACACAGGTGCAGCCACACCTATTAGCAAATGACACCCTTGCCCACGAAGAGGATTTTCGCATTCCTGCTGGCCCATCAGCACCTGAGACAGAAGATGTTTCTACACATCTCACAGGCCATCAACTAGATGATCCACAAGATTTTGACATTGCAGTAACCAGGCCCGTCGAAGCCCACAGTGATCCTCAGGAAGCTCAACACATGTCTGCTCCTAGTGATCACTCAGACGCACATACACCCAACAATATTGGAAGACCTCATCGTAGACGCCAACCACCAAAGCATCTTCAAGACTTCGCTATAGAACTACCCGCATCCATAGTTTCTGCAACCACCCATCATCCTTTATGCAATTTTGTCTCCTACGATCGTTTTTCGGCCACTCACAGGGCCTTCTTTGCTGCTCTCGACACTCACGCAGACCCAACGAGTTTCTCCGAAGCCAACAAGCACGATCATTGGCGAGCGGCCATGCAAAAGGAGATTAAGGCTCTAGAGCAGAATGGGACTTGGACCATCGAACCGCTACCACCCAATAAGCGCGCCATCACTTCAAAATGGGTATATCAGACAAAATTCAAGCCCAATGGCGACATCGATAAGTACAAAGCACGCCTCGTCGCAAAGGGCTTCACCCAGCAAGAGGGGATCGATTTCCACGAAACCTTTGCCCCCGTAGCAAAGCTTGTCACCATGCGATGTTTGTTAGCACTGGCTGCGAAAAGACGGTGGAAGGTTCATCAGCTCGATGTCAACAACGCCTTCCTCCATGGTGATTTGGAGGAGGAAGTTTACATGAAGATTCCTCAAGTATTCGTACATCAGGGAAATAGCTTGGTTTGTCGCCTACGAAAATTGTTGTATGGCTTGAAGCAGGCCTCTCGCAACTGGTACTGCAAGTTTACCTCAGCACTCACCAAATATGGTTTTCAAGCGTCTCGAGCTGATCACTCCCTTTTTCTCTTTCGTAAAGGGGAAATACTCACTGTCATATTAATCTACGTAGATGATATTCTCTTGGTCAGCAACGATGACACACACATGAATGCTGTCAAGACATATTTGCGTCAATGTTTTAACATAAAAGACATGGGTCCCTTGAAGTATTTCTTAGGGATTGAAGTTGCTCGTTCAACAGATGGCTTCATGCTCAGTCAACGGAAATATACTCTGGACATCTTACATGAATGTGGCATGTTGGGCTGTCGTCCCAGTGGATTTCCCATGGAGCAAAAATGCCAGCTTCGTCCCAACGAAAATGAAGTGGACTTGCCTACCGATGCTGCACGATACTGTCGTCTCATTGGAAGATTGCAATATTTAACGGTCACTCGTCCTGACATAACTTATGCTATCAATACTCTGAGTCGCTTCACCACAGCTCCAACGAAGATGCATATGGATGCAGCAGAACGCATACTTCGATACCTAAAAAACAACCCTGGACAAGGAATTCTACTGTGCAGCACGGGAACTCTTGAACTCACAGCTTTCTGTGATGCAGATTGGGGTGGTTGCCCAATCACTCGCAGATCGTGCACCGGCTATTTTGTCTCCCTTGGAGGGTCTCCCGTCTCCTGGAGAACTAAGCAGCAGAATGTTGTCTCACAATCCTCGGCAGAGGCTGAATACCGTGCAATGGCAAAGACAGTGAGTGAAGTAATATGGCTTCGCTGGCTCCTACATGAACTTGGATCTACATGCACGCGGGCCACGCCTCTCTACTGCGACAACCAAGCAGCATTGCACATTGCAGCAAATCCAGTTTTTCATGAGCGTACCAAGCACGTAGAAATGGATTGCTATTTTGTTCGTGAGCGCATTCAATCCCAAGAAATTATGCCACGCAAGATCTCCTCTCAGTATCAGATTGCCGACATGTTCACAAAGCCTCTGGGACAAGAGCGCCTGCACACTCTTCTTGTCAAGTTGGGCATTTCCAATCTCCATGCACCAACTTGAGGGGGAGTAATGGAATCCAATCTGCACGTACATAGCATGACCACTGTTCACGTGCATGGATCTCGCGCATACCATCTCTCGCGTACTCTCCGCAGCTGATGGCGCACTGTGATCTCGCGTAGCAGTTAACACACGCTGATATCTCGCATCCTTAAATGCATAATATCTCGCAGATTCACATTTCCTTTTCAATGTATTCCTTGCTGTGTATATATGTTTTCTTACGAATGATGGACAGTAAGCTTTCGGTAGAATCACCTTTTCTATACAACACAAGTGTCCTAGCTAGGAAACTAAAGACAGACTACAACTAGAGACAAGGTTAACCTCATTATTAGCATTAGAAGAAATTTGCTGCCACCAGGGACCCAACTTGGAAGGACTTGAAGATTACAGAAGAACTGAAGAAGATTCTTAATATAATGTCACACGACCTTGAAAAAAGGAAACTTGCTTCGGCCGGGAATAAATTTTGATCGCTTTGGATGAATCATGATAATAATGAATCTTCAAATATCAATTGGAAAAAAAAATTGGTCTTTGATTTAAAATAATCGATTGATTGATAGAATCATAGAAATACTCTTGTTCTTGCACAAGTTATAAACATTGGAAGCCATGATCGGAGATCTTGTAAGCATCAGTGTTAAAATCATTTTTAGTTGATATTGTTTTTATGTTCATTCCTCAATTTTAGAAATGCCGGAAGTTAAATTGAAACAACTAATATTAAAATTTTTCTTGACTGAAACTAATTCTGACTTGAGGTTTTGAAGATTTCCAACTTATATGTGAATAGGAGTATTTTTTTTCCCCTTTGTATAAAGAAGGGATATTTTTTCTCAATTAATTTTTTGAAATTTCTGGATCCTAAGAAATACATGTATCTAATAAATATTGTACTCTGTGTATTATACTTCGTAATCATGATCCGTTTCACATATTCCATACACATTGGATGCTATGCATATATTGTACTTTAGGATACTTGTCAAAAAATTTCTGTGACTTAAAATCTTAAGAAAATTATTATTTTTGCTGACTATTATAAATATATTTATATTCCCTTTTTAAAACTCAAGATCCTCATATTAATTCCTTAAAATATTGAAATACATAGTGGAAATACCTATTCCAGTTATAGGTAAGTTGGTCTCCTTCTCCAAGTAGCAAGAGAAAGGCTTTAGGGTCCTTGACTGTCTCATACTCTCATGTATGACTCTGGGTTGCAACCAAGGGAGATAGTAATAAATGGCATCATAACATTTAACTTGGAATAGTCATAAATGGCATGATAACTTGGAATAGAAATTAGGGTTTGTTTGCCTTCATTTTCTAAAACCTAGATTTGATTTTAAAATTTAGGTTTTAACCTAAAACCTACGTTTTGTCCAAGTATAAAAATTTTTCTGACATGTTATTTTGGTTACAAAACTTCGGTTTTGAAACCTAGGTTTTCTCTTTCCTACTTTTTCCACTTTACTCTTTCTTACCTTTTTCCTTACTTATCTTTCATCTTTTCTACTTTTTTCATTCTTTTTCTTTTTTTCCTACTTTTTCTTTCTTTCTTTCTATTTCCTCTTTCATACTTTTTCTTTTCTTTTCCTTTCATCTTTCCTACTTTTTCTTTCTTTCTCTTTCTTTTTCTACCTACTTTTTATCTCGAAATCCGTAAAAGCTAATAACTTCCCAAACATAAATCACTTTTCAAAACCTAGGTTTTGCCTCAAAATCTGTAAAAACTATTTTCTAAAATCTATTCTCCAAAACTTAAGTTTTACTTCGAAATCTGTAAAAGCTATTCTAAAAATGAGATCCAAACAAGCCATCCGGTAAAAAGTTTGGTTCCAAGTACAAGTTGTTTGACATCACGTTTGAGACCTAGACGTGCATTCTAGCAGCCAAAAATTTACTATTTTCGTTATTAAATTATGATTATATTGGCGGCAGAGCAATCGATTTTTATGATGGTGAGAAAATTTGGCTTTTGCATGAGAAACCACACCAAGTGGAGATAGAAATTTGTTACTTCTAACTTATCCACCATTAAGAGATAAGTTTCTACCACATAGGATGGAGGGAGAGGGAATTAGATAACAAATCCTACCTTCTTTTCTTTATATTTTAAAAAAAATCAATCTAACTATAAATCTCGTAACACTTTTAGTAAAAGTCAAATAACATAAAAGTTAACCGTTAATCCAAACACACATATATAGATGTGCGTGAGAGAGAGAGAGAGATTTTAATAAGGATAAATTTAAAACATCTATTAATTCAGGACGTCTTCAACAGATTAATTGTCATTCCTTATCATATGAGAATAATTTACAAGTGACATATAATAGGAACTTAAGTGGTAAGTTCAAACAAGAGACAAGGCATTGGCTCTCATTCATGGTGTGAACTTCATGAATTATTGCTACAAATACAAAACTTCATCAAGGATTTGAGTATATTATAGGCGAAGACCTACAAGCTCAGTAGTTTGGAATGACTGCAGCTTAAGCAACCAATCGTAGATCATAACTAAGCTATAGGTAAGATAGGTAGATAGGACCCCAATTGAGCAGTCGTGTATATGGATCACCGATCATCCCCTCCCCCACCCAAATACAAGGACCAAAGTCCTGTAAAAAGGTATCGAAATTATTCACAAAAGCATAAACTACAAGTTCATACAAAAACTCCGCGAATGGTGACTCCACATTTCCAGCTATATGTTACAATCTGTAGTTACCAACCTACACAAAAAGGCCCTCCCATATTTCATCCCTTCTTTGCCAAAACATGCAGAGCCTAACAATCACTGCACAAGACTCAGGCCATAGCCATCTAAGTAACCTGGTAATGCTTATGAGGGATAAGCAATATGAGGGTATACTGAGCTACTGCTGGTACTGGCTAGAGCACCAAAGCTTAAAGTTGGGTGCAGGAGCTCTGCCTCTGGAAATGAACCGTTGGATGGCACCTCTAGCAGCAGATCCTGATCACCACTCTCCTCAACAAACTTGATAGAGTCCAGCATGACAGCCTCACCATCAGAAGGCAAAGCAAATAGGCTTTTTGGACTGAAACAAGAACCATATTCTTCGGCTTCCTTGACCTCACAGCAAACCTTCGTCATCACCCTTTTAGGACTCCTCATTGTTGTCTTCAATTCTAAGATTTGCGAGATCAAAGTTGAAAAAGGGTAAATATTGATACAAAGTCAGACCATTAGTTGCTGAGCGTATTTCTTAATGCTTTGTTATTAACTTGTATCAGTCCTTTCAGTATTTGCGAGGCCATGGTATTTCCTAGATTTGAAGCACACGAACAAAAATTGAAGCTAACCTGATAAATTTTTACTTTGGCTGTCATGATATCTCTTGAAATTTGCAGCAGTACTAGATGCAGTGCCAGAAGAACTCAAAGCAACAGATTTTCCAGATCTGTTCTTATATTTCTGCATCACAGAAGGATGCGATGGCCAATAAGCACTATAATAACAATTTATCAACAAAATTAATGGTTTCAAACAAAATAAAAGGCTTGTAAGAACCTTAAGTAGGTTATAATGTTCCACCCATTTTGTTTTTGATAGATTGGATAATGCAAGTCTTTTCAAAGTCTTGCAGTCTTCAGGTTTTGCCCCTGATAAGGAGATATCAAAGACACCTTCTGCAAGAAGCTGCTGAAAATAATTCAAGTTCTCCTTGAATTGAGTGCTACTAAACATGCTTTTCAGGCTGCACAAACAACAATACAGATATCAATTTGGATTTAGTCTCAACTTTATATATTCCCAAAGAAGTCACATCTGACACGTGGTAAAAAGCTTGTAAAAATCAAATTTTTGAAATACAAGAAATCTGATAAAAATATGGATCTTTTGTAAAGTCTAATGTACTGAAGTATTGATTGAAAATTGCTCAAATTCTCTGAGAAGTCAGAAGAACGTTTACAGCAATGTTGCATACACCAAAAAGAAATGTTTGAAGCTTTTGTCTAAGGAGTTTGACTTGCAAGCAACATCGAAGCAGTTTGATCAAAACATATAAAACTTATATCAAATGAAAAAATTCTAACCTATCAGGAAGTTTAGTAGTATCAACCGCAGTGAGACACTGGAGTAACTGTTGCTGCTCTTCATTTGTCAAGGTCCTCATAAATTCATCATAGTTAATGACATCCTGTATCAAAAGTGAATAGCAATTGCATTACAATTGGATGAATATGATCATCTATGAACTATACATACAATTGGAAAATTTCAAGCTCAATGGATATATAGAAAAAGACGAGTGAAGACTTGTCAACATGACTAGATAAGTGAATTATGCATGGAAAAGGGATGAATGCCCATTCTCCAAAGGAATTTGGCATCACAAATGCAAGTTCTTTCTTGAAAGTTGTTGCAGTAATCACATAAATGAAGAAACTAATAAAAGTTCATAAAATGTGTATACATCAAGTGCGTGTTTGTCAAAATACTTGAGCAAACTTTCTCGGGACAAGAAATTGAGTTGAATTGAAATGGTTGATTGCATAAACATTTTCTGTCTCAATACATACCTAATGGCAAAAATTTTCTGGATCAGGCTTTTCAGAGTGCAATGAAGAGATAGAAAGGAATGTGACTTACGTTTAAATCTACCAAGCACAATGGTGACTTATTTCCAAGGATTTGAACATTATCAGGGTGAGTCTTGTCCCTGAAATTCCATAATAAATGAACAATAAGATAACACAAATAATGTTCTTCATCCCTAAAATAGAATAAGCACTATGCCATAGGGGGGAATGGCACAATTTTTGTTAACAAAGGAATCGACTGTTTAGGGGATGAACAGATAAATTAAATTTTCTATCAAGATAAATAATTATTCTCATATATCACTGATTATAAATTTTGCAGGTATATAAACTAGTGTCCAAAGAACTTGCCTCTTAAGTTGCTCTTGCAGCATTCCTTGACCAGCAGAGCTCCTCATCTTGTGAACCCCCTGGGGTGGAAAATTCACACCACTATAACCATTATGCACATAAGCAGTACCAGAACATGAATATGCCTCACTGGTAGGGCACTGTTTCTCAACCGAAAGAGAGCTGGCCTCAGACTCTTCTTCACGAGCTATAGAGCTTGGGTGCCTAATAAGAACGCTTCCATGCCCTATCTCAACAGAGACCATTGGTGTTTCACTTTCAAAAAGAAGATCCTCTTCAGAGGATGCAGAAAAATAGGACTGTTGTTCATGAAGAATAGTGTACAGATCTTTTGTGAGCTTCTCAACTGAAGA
>JANTPZ010001003.1:0-19985 GCA_025593235.1 Vachellia pachyceras | reverse complement strand
TGCATGTTCCAGCAATAGTTTTTAGGCGTCTGGGTGTAGAAAACAAAAATGTTTATTCTATCTGCAGCATCATTTTAAAAAGTGGTTGTGTTTTTTTTATTCAAGAGCATCAATTTTTAAATTTCTGAAATATTATTTTGTTTTATGAAGAAGAATAAAGAAGATATGTTTTCTCTATATCAAATCCTGGCCATGGATATGGATAATTTTCTGCGCTGAGCGCCGCCATACTAAAATATCAGCTTGCGCACCTTGACTTTGAGGGTGAGTGACAACCTCTTGTTTAATTTTTTTGGTTCTGAGATCGAACGGTCCTCCAGCTCGCATTGTTTGGATTCCACTGGAGAATATTTTAAGTAAATCGAAAGGAGTTTTATCTCTACTTATGTGTAATGTGATAGACAAATAATCATATTGGGTTTGTTTGTTGGAGCGTTTAAAAAAACCAAACGCATGTTGAACTGTGTTCTTTCATAAAACGAGATAATATTCTTTACATATTTATTTTGATTTACGTAAAAGTAATACTCCATTACGTTTCTAAACAGGCACATTAATGTCAAATAAAACTGCCTTCTTCGTTTAAAATCATATTTACGTAAATAAAATAAAACTCTTTTAATATATTTATTTAAATTCGTGTGAAATCGTTTTCCACGGGTCGCTCAGCACACACGTTTGAAAAACACCGGAAGAGTCGATTTTTTTTTCCTCCAGAAAACAGAGACAGGTAATGTGCCTGTTTGAGAAACCATTTTCCTAAACGATACATGTAAATCGAGATAAAACTATTTTGAAATTTATAAAAATCATCTCGAAATTCATAAAAACCATCTTGAAATCCGTAAAACCATCTTGAAATTCTTAAAATGCCTCAAAATCTGTAAAATCCATTTTTGTAACAGAATTCCCAAACAAGCACAGTAATGCACGGAATGTCGTAGCACCGCGATGTGTCGCTCAGGAGTTCGGAGGCTTTGATTAGAAGATTGTCCTAAGAAAATTACTCATCAGTCACTGCTGTACTCCTCATCCTTCCCATCTCTTCCATCTTACCTCTGCTCCGAAGCGGTCGTTTTCCTCGTTTCTTTCACCCCATCCTAGCTTTCTCATCCTTCCCTATCCTCCCAGAAAACAATTACACGCTCTTCTTGGTCCTGTCTTCCTGAATCGCTGAGTTACTTTCAAGTCACTCTCACTCACTTGCCGTTGCTTTCATTCTAGCTCTGATCTCTGACTGTGCACGGGGCCTTTGCTGGCCAATTGAGTATGCTCAAATTCTGGATTCTACCTGTGAATTGCAATTTTGTGTATTCCCTTTTCAATTTATTTTCTACCTCTTTTATCATCTGGGTCTTCCTTCATTCTACCATATGGTTGATCTTGAATTTCTTCTGTTCCAGCATATTTCTCATCAGCCATCAGAGAACTTCCAAATTAATTTTTGTTGTAATCTGAACTGTAACTTCGTCGAAACTTAAAATTGCAATACGAAATTCTTAAAATTTATGAATTTACTCGGAATACATTTGCGGATGAAGATGCATCAATTGTTATCTGATGTACTTAAATATATATTTGGTCAATTCTGCTCATTCTGGCGCAGTCTACACTCTACAGCGACTCCTTCGTGAGTTTACGCCACCTACCTTGAAGCTTCAAGCTGATATATTATATATTTCAAAACAATACCTTCTATTATCTCTCTAACACGAGTTCTTGTTAAATTAGTGGGAACTGATTGTTTGATCAGCTACCATTATGCCGGCTTTTACGACGACTTTTCTCCTTCACGATGTGCCTGCCTAACCTGCTTCTTGCTGAATCTTCTGTTTCCTCCGATTTGCACTTCCCTCTCTTCATCGACAACGCAATAAATTAGCAGCCTGCCATCATTATATAATCTCCCACGTTTTTTCTTGTTTTTTTCCCACTTTCAGGCGTTGCGTAACTCAACATTTTTCATGCAACGATTCCATTTCCGTTCATTTTATTCTGTTTTTCATCTTCCAGCACGAATAATGAATTCCCTTCCATTATATGGCGCACAGTTTAATATCATTACGTAGTCAATCTCAGTTTTATTAAACTGAGTCAGTGAGAGAGAAGATCCTACAATTCTATTGGCTTGGGCCTTCTCCTCAGTTCCAAACTTTAAAATCATTTCGTGATCAATTAGTTTCTCCTTAACTGTGATTGTCATGCAGAACAATAAAATTCTCCATATTGGCTGCTACATTTACTTTTAAGTCTTATTTCATTGGGATATTCTATCTATCTGCATATCCAATCACCATGTCGCTGGTTTTCTGTCACTTGTTTAGTGTGGTTCTTTCATGGGAAAGAACTATATAACGTGAATTATGAAATAAGGAATTGTTCCGATTTTTGTTGCTTAAAAAATTATTTGAGATCTGATGTACATTTCTATATATCTGCAACATTTGAAATTACAGGACGCAGCTTCAAATGAATTTTGGATTTTCTTGTCTGTAAATTGTTTTGGTCTAAGTTTTACTTCAGTTGCCCCAAGGATATTAAAGCTGCGCCTCTCTGTTTGAGTTTAGAGAAGAATGGGGGTTTACCTCAGCACTCCTAAAACTGAAAAGTTTTCCGAAGATGGTGAGAATGACCATCTTAGATATGGTTTATCGTCCATGCAAGGGTGGCGTGCAACAATGGAAGATGCTGTGAGTATTTATTGAAATATTTCTATTTCTATCTATGGAAAAATTTTTTTGCACATAAATCTTAAATCCTGTAAAATGAATATGCGTGACATAATTTGATAAAGAGAAGTATGCCACATTCTATCAGCTAACAGTGACCCTGAATAGGTAGAAGGGATTTGCTTTTATTTACTTGAATCTTCCACAGCAGCAGTTCACAGGGAGCATTTTAAGTAGCTTCTTTAGTGTTGCGCACTCTATATTTATGGTAGAAACATATAAAGGCTGATTCAAAATCTGTACGAAAATTGGAAGTCCCAAAGGTTCCTTGCGATTTTGATGTTATTAAAGCAACTGGATGATATTTTCATCCTTTTATTTCCATTCCATAAAGGGCCAATGAGATTACTAGTTGACTGAATTGGCATTTTATTAATAATATGAATTAATCAATTGTCTTCATCATTTCGGAATTTATATCTCAACTCAGTGAACTTCAAAACTTGTTTGACTTAAAATTGCTTGTACATATATTATTAACATTAATATGTTATTGATTTTATAATCCCTTTCTCTTTTCCTAGCATGCTGCATACCCCGATCTGGATGCGTCCACTTCATTTTTTGGTGTTTTTGATGGACATGGAGGTAAGATTTAAAAATCTTAGGCTGCTTGGTTGATGAAAGTCTTTATCTCAACTCTAGAGCCGATGACTTCATATGCTGCTTTGATCTTGATTACATTTTTTTTTGGTTTCATATTTATCTTTTAATAAGAAAAATGAAAATTGGATTATGTCATCTGAAAAAAAGTAAAGTGAGAGAGAAGTTATCAGTGCAAGAGAAGTAGAGAGAGAGAGAGGCTTTTCTAATTGCTGAAGATATGAGAGATTTTCTTGCAATTACCATGCTCTTGCGATTTGTATTGATTTGTCCTTGTTATCATTTTTTCCCCAAAAGAAGCAAAAGCTAAAGTGATTTCTTAGCTGAGATTGATTGTATATAACTAGATGTAGAAGGTCTAAGTACACTAACAATTGTAAAGTGCATGAGTATGTTTCTGGTTACCTCTTCTAGGGGAGAAAAGAAAGTAGGAGTGAGGGGTTGATACTGCAGAGGAATTACAGGCTTTGTGGGGATTAATCACAGATATTTGATTGAAGTGGAGGGTTTCTTCAAACAACAAGGAGCTGATCAATAGTGTGTTCTGTCATGGTTGCTAACTGTACCCTTGTACTTTTCAGGGAAGGTGGTTGCAAAGTTTTGTGCTAAGTATCTTCACCAACAAGTGCTTGCAAGTGAATCGTATCAAGCTGGAGATATAGGAACCTCCCTCCAGAAAGCCTTTTTAAGGTTAGTGAAAAAGGGAAGTTCCTCTTTCTTGTTGGTCAACCATCTTTTCAATGCTAACTACCAAATATTTTCAGCATGTAAGTCCTATAGTTGACATTGGCCTCATTCTTTAGTCCCACAGATACAATCCACGGATTTTAGTAATTGGAAGACTATGAAAATTAAGTATCTAACTTTTCTTGTTGGTCAGCAATCTTTTCAGTTGATACTGATGATATATATATATGCTTTGGTGTGACATCTTAATTTGTTTCATTTTCTTTAAACTTTTATGAGGCTGAGAAAATGAATTATGACATTACTTCCTCTCTCCCCTGTTGGAAATGAAAGAGAAGTTTTTGCTATTTCTTTGTGTACACTTCGCTATCTTCCTACACTCCTTCCACAGGAAGGACAGAAAATTTTAGACTGGACATTTTATTTCTATGCAGAATGGATGAGATGATGCGTGGCCAAAGAGGTTGGAGGGAGCTAGCAGTCCTGGGGACTAAGATGAACAAATTTACTGGGATGATAGAAGGATTGATTCGGTCTTCAAGAAACAGTGATAATAATGATCATGTTGATGATTGGGCTTTTGAGGAGGTAGGTGTGATAGTTTAGGAGGGTTGCCATAAACTTTGTTCTTTACATCTCAGCTATCATTGCTTACCCTGTGTTTTGGTGAAGCATGTCTAAGTGGAGATATGTTTTTCTTTCCATTATAACATGCATGTTTCTTTGGATGTGCCGATTTTCTGGCTCTCTGTTTCATTAAAATTTCTTCTGTGTATTTTATTTTATTTGTTTATTTCCTTTTGTGGGCATTCAATGATTACAACTTAATTGGTGTAATTAGGGCCCCCATTCTGATTTTGCTGGACCAACTTCAGGAAGCACAGCATGTGTTGCAATTATTAGAAACAATCAATTAGTCGTTGCCAATGCTGGCGATTCACGTTGTGTGATATCTAGAAAGGGTCAGGTAATTTATGGAACAGAAATTCTTGGGCATTTTCTGCTAACTGCTTACATGTTTTATTATTATATTCTTATGGTACATAAGCAAACTTTTAGCACATAAGCAAGTTATATGTGTGTGTGTGTGTCTGGTTTACATATTTTCTCTTGTAGATTCTGTAATGAATGTATACAACTGAAGAATTGTTGCATATAATTATGGTTATTGATTGTTCTGTCTCTGTTTTTTTTCCACAGGCATACAACTTATCTAGAGATCACAAACCTGAACTTGAGGCTGAGAAGGAAAGAATTTTAAAAGCTGGTGGTTTTATTCATGCTGGACGAATTAATGGCAGTTTAAATCTTGCAAGAGCTATTGGTAAACCTTGTGATATATAACTCAATTCCAAAGCCCACCCGAATCCTCTAGGTGTATTAAGCTTAGCAGGACATGCCGACAGAGTATTGTGGGTGTCCTCAATTTTTATTTTGGGCTGGTTAAAGAAATTAGTAGGCATGATAAATAACAGAACCATAATTAGAAGGCAACTTTCTAGAATAGGCGAAGATTTCAGGTTCGCTTGCAATTTCACCCACATGACATTCTCTTGTTTGTTCTGGGCACAAATTCCCTTTAAATTTCCTCCTTTTTTTCTAAGAATGACTTGAGTGTTGATGATTTTTATAATTTCTGTTTTATTGCAGGCGACATGGAATTTAAACAAAATAAATTTCTGCCTGCCGAAAAACAAATTGTGACTGCCAATCCTGATATAAACACCGTTAAGTGTATTTTTTGGGTTCAACTGACTTAATTGTCCTGCAACTTGTTCCAAGTATTTTCCTTTAAATATTCAGTTGTTCTGACTCCCACATTTTTGCATTATCAACATTTTATAGGTGGAGCTTTGTGAAGATGACGAATTTATAGTGTTAGCATGTGATGGCATTTGGTATGCACCTTATACTTTTCTATTCCTGTTTTAATTCTTCTTTTATCAGACATTTGGAGGGAAAAATGGTGATTGAAATCATTAAAATGTACTATGCAACTGGGTTCTCATCTTAGACGCTCAAGGCAGATGAATTTTTTGAGAGTTATTGTGGCGTGAGAGAAGTTCACCAACTTCAGTAAGTTGAATACCTGATGAGCAGTGGGTGATGCTATGCTTCTCTCTATCTTGATTGTGTTCAGGGATTGCATGTTAAGCCAGCAGTTGGTAGATTTTGTGCATGAGCAACTGCGTTCGGTAAGCTTTGAACTTGTCTCCTGATAAAATGGTTAAACTATTATTGTACAAGTAGACGATTACTATGATGATTATGTGTGTGTGTGTGTGTTAGTGAAGAAGTGGTTGATGATGAATGCAGGAAAGTAAACTTTCTGTGGTGTGTGAAAGAGTGCTTGACCGTTGTTTGGCACCGTCAACTGTGGGCGGCGAGGGATGCGATAACATGACGATGATATTGGTGCAGTTCAAGAAACCCACGCGGTTCAAAGCAGCAGAAGCAGAAGAGCCATCTTCTGAAGCTGAAGCTGATACTGGGGAGAGGAGCCAGAATGAGTAGGTTGCGTTCTTCAAATGTGGGAGTGGGATTGTATAGTGTGCGACTGACCACTGGTGAGGAATAATACACAAATGCAACAATTATCCTATAAAATATTAAATGTTGTATCATTGCACATCCTTTTCCCTCGTGTTTTACTTCTCAACTGATTTGTTGCGTTTGTAACTCTTAATCATCACTATTTGTAAAATTTATAATTTCCACCTCACATTTTTCTGTGTTTCAGATCCCTCCCAAATGCAAAATCTGTAAATTTTCAATTACACTTTTAAGCCGTTGGTCCCTTGTAACGGTCAAATGATGATGATGATGATCTGTTAATCCCTCTCCCGTGACATTAGTATTAGTTTCTTGCAATCTAATGCCTTGTAATTTCTACTTCAAGAACCCTTTAGCTCCTTACGTGACACTTCATTTGTAACAACAATTTCGTAATGAAATAAAACGAATGCAATAGGAAAAGAAATTTACATTTAACTTCTTAAACGGATTCATTATACTGGTAAAATTAAAGCAAGCTCGTGTGTATGGAACGATATATGAAACATTTTCCTCAAGTTTTGATTGGTTTATGTCTCAAGACTCAAACACAAACTTTTTAGGAGGGTGTTTTTAGTTTTTAGTAAATCTGGAATGCTCCAATAGCAACATTCCTGGTCACAGTTAGCTAACATGGCTAAAAAAACTGCAAATCTTGAGCCATTTATCTGCTACAACGCTCATCCACCATTCTCTCTCCGTGTTTCTACAATATGATAACCTCTCCTTTTCACCATAATCATCATAACCACAAAATCCTACTCTCTCATCAACAAAAGCTATATGGATATGCCTTTTATTCTCCTCCATAAAACGCTCTTATTCTCCTTCCCCTATTCTTTAGTGGCTTATCATGGATTCTGATATCCCTCTGTTTTCTCCCACCCACTGCGTCTCCTTCTTTCTTTCTGTGCTTCCATCCAGTAAAAGGTTTTGCAGCCACGAACCCAAGTTGCGAAGGCATGAAAGAGAAACATTGGGGCTTTTCCTTGGCCTTTGTTCCCTTCAAAATTTAACATTGAGCATTGAAGGATAAGAAGAAAATGGGTTTGGGTTTTAATTCTCATCAATCCATTGCTTCTCCTAGAGATTCAAATGCCAACTGCAAATTCAGCAGTTTACTGAAAGATTATTTGGACCTGCAAGAGGTTAGAGCTCTCTCTCTCTCTCTCTCAAAATTATAATTTTCGTTATGCATTTCGCTGCTGTATCTGGTCTGCTGTATAACTATGGAAGAGAAATGATTGTCGCTTTTAAAAGCCCAAAAGGCTCTCCCTCTTAACCACAGAGTTGGAGATAAATGATTTGCAGGAGAATGTCAGAAAAGGAAAATTGGATCAGCCAAACGAAAACATGAAATACTGGTGCATGAAGTTAGGTATGAAAAACATGTAGATTTCTCATCCATGCTTGTTATTTTTTTCCTCTGTTCATTAAATAACCCTTGACTCAGTATTCTCTCTTCAATTAGATTTCTGAGGCAACGTTATGAATTCAAAGTGATTTTTTGGGCATTGAACCCACAAATTAATATATTTATTGTACCAAAAAAAAAAAATAAGACTCTAATTGTTTCATGCTCCAATCAGCTTTTTTTTTTATGAATTGTGAGGTACAGCAATTAGCTTATTTAATAATTAAAAATGTTGTTTTCTATGGCAAAACTTGATTTCGCTAGGACTCGAAAGATGAGATAGTGAATCAGAAACTGGAAAGACAAAACAGGCATGGTAACAAGCATATAGGTATCATTAACCACCAGAATGTGAAATCAGATACCTAAAACATATTATAGTAATAATAATTAGAAAAGAATCATTTAATCCTCTCCAAAAGAATAACGCTCTCAATAGTAAATCAGTGACTCCTCTCTCTGTTATAACACCTAGAAAGCAGAGCCATTCGCATCAGAAAAACCACAAAGCCGATACGCCTACAAGAGCCGCCATTACGCCACCCTGTAGAGCGGTGGCGCTGCTGGTGGGAGCTACAGCGGGACCTTCGAACTCCGCCGGAGAAGGTGTCGGAGAAAAACCCATGTGGCGGTTTCTCGGAGTGAGAACAACCACAACGAGCTTTTGGCCCTTCTCGCAGTGACCATTTGATCCGCTAATGAAATAGAATGGCCCTGGATGGTCAAGCTTCACGTTGGTGTTGCCATCACTATATTCTCCGATGGGGTTGGAGGTATTGCAATTAGCATAGTTTTCCTTGCTTACTTGCACAACTGAGTCTCTCCCACCTTCATACTTCCACACTGATGTTCAACAAAAACAGAGATATTGTCATAAAATGTAATCTCACATCACATGAAACAGATAAGTTCCAGAAGAAGAGTAAAGAGGTTAAATACACACACACACACACACATACACAAACACACCAAGATGGTCGCCAACTTGGAAGCGGGACCTTTCTGCCCATTGATTGAGAGAATCAGATTGAGAAGAGGGGATCTTCCATGCATCAGTCTTGCCTCCCACCAAGATTTCCCTAGCTGCAGATAGGTGGAAGAGAAGGAATAAGAGGACGAGAGAAGAAGAGGCCATGGATTCTGATAACTGAAGGGAAGCTAAAGAAAGCGTTAGAAGAAGCGGAGAGAGATGTTTTGTTTTGTATTGCAACAGGGGAAGAGGGTTCAGGAGTATTTATGGAGGGAGAAGGAAGAAACTAGCCGTTAAAGAGTTGAAGGGAGAGCATGTAGTGGGGGCCACATGCTTCACAAATCAATCACGCAACGGGCGGACCCACTTGCGTTGGGGATGGAGTGTTTAAGAGGACATTCATCGTTTTGTAACGGTCACTGTAAGCGGATTCTGCTCGGGTGTGTGAAGATTTTAGAAACAGACGAGATGTCAGTCGAAACGGAGCATTGGTGTTCTTCATCTTCAATTTGTTTCCCCTGGGCATGAAGTTTCTAGTAATTTCCATCAAAACTGCTACTGCGTTATTGGGATCTCAATTTATTATCCTGCCGCTTCCATTTGTTTCTTTAAAAGTATTCTTGACCACTTTGTGTTTATATTTTTGAAAAGGTCTTATAAATTCCATAAGCACATTATTCATATATATAACAAAAATGTCCATAGTGCAGTTCATCTCATCGACTCAAGTAAAACCAAGGCCTATATATAACAAAAATGTCCATACTTGATTACTGGAGAACGCAGAAGTATCAGATTGGGCTTTATCTCATAGATCTCTTATATTTTTCGGTTGAAGATCAAGCCTAGTGCCGCGAAATGCATGGCCAGGCCCAATACACTTAATTTCCCCATTTCTGGCGGTAAACAAGTGTGAAGAATTTTATCGAATTTAAATTGAGCTGGAACGTTTTCACTCAAAAAAATGTGTTGGAACGTGTTATCAGGAAAAAAAAAAAAAACAGGGAGGGTAGTGGGAACAAGGGAAGGCAAAGGCGGTGCGCAGGCGTCGTTGTAAGTAAATCAAATGGGCATATTCTGGGAATGCATTAAATCCGGACCCGAGCTTGAAGGTTGAAACCAGGATCATAGCCAATTTAAGAAAGTGCATAGAAACGCATCAACTGAAGTTTCTTTGAACGGGTGTTTGAATGAGATGCACGTCTCCATGGAGCCTCGAGTCCATCGTGGGACCTGAAATATCGGATCATTACAAGGAACCAGCCACCGCGAGAACCTCAAGACCTCTACACTTTAAGTGTTAGATGCTGAATCAGTATCAGCCGAGCAAGAAGATGCAGCATCTCAGGGAAGGAACCTGCAATAAAAGCCTGAGAACAAAACATAAAGCTATATAATATATTAGCATAAAAGAGTAGCATAAGCAGAACCATCATAGGTGCAGTGCCCCACTTGCTACGACCAGATGGGGTCAGGCAATTCATGGCTCTTCGTGACAAGTTCGACTAAGAGGAGGTTCGCCACGTCCAAGGGTTAATTCACTTGACACGTGCCCATTTTCCTTAGCAAAAGACAGAAAATAATAGCGACTGAATCAGCAGAGATGCACACTGGAGGACCGACACGTAACAGCAACGTGTCAACAAGACATGATGGTGAAGTAAAAGTGGCAAACAAAGTGGGTTCTTCTTCCACCTGGTCACCTGGTCGGGAGAGAAGAGGGAACAGTACAACAGACTGAACAGAGAGAGAGAGAGAGATGGCGGGGGAACAAGAATGCGTAGACCCACAAGATGAGTGCGGAGGAATTGAAGGCGGCAGGATTGGAGGCTTCCAAGAGACCCCCTGGTGGCGGCCGCCCCCCTGGCGGAACCCTTCACCAGAGGAGAGCCATTCCCTTCAGCCTCATCACCATCACTCTTACCGGTTTATTCCTCTCCGCTGCCATCGGATATTTCGCCCTCTATGCCCACAAGCCTGACGCCACTGCCTCCGATGTTGCCAAGGTTGCTGTTGGCGTCGCTGACGCCCGCGACACCAGACCCCGCAAATAGCTCCCTCTAGTTCTTTCTTTTCCCCCACTATCAAAGGAGCCCACAACAACTAGTAAGTACAATACCTTGTTTGTTCTACTCACCAGTCACCACTGTCCTTGCTACCAATCACCAATATGATCTATTTCTTGGCATTCTCTGTCGTGATTTTGACCCTGTTCACGTGTTTCCATCTCCTTGTCTTTCACCCTTTCTCATGAAGTGCTTTATAAATTCCACTCAAAACAAAAAAAAATGGACATCACTAATGATAATTGCAATTTTGCTTGTTTTAACGCCTTAGTCCCACGAGCAAGGCACCTACAATCATTTATTTCTATTGTCCTCTGTGTGTGTGTGTGTGTGTCACATTTTTAATCTTACTTATTTCTCAATATAATTGCATTATTCCCAGTAGATCATATATATGTGCAATAAACAGTTTCTCCTAGTAAGTGCATCGTACGGTGGAGGTTACCCGGTAATCTGTTCTCGACCACCACGGCAAAAACTTCATACAGGGTAATGAAGCGAAAGAATCACGGTGCCTTGCAAATCAAAATTGTACAGAATAGGTTACATCTGAACATGTGTAATGCCCGAATTTCAAAACCTTGCACAAATTTTCTTCGTCCTTCAACAGGTATAGTAGATAAATCAGAACAATTAATTACTTGTATCAGATAGACAAAAAAATAACTAGTTACTGTAACACCTAATCAATTTTCACCGACGAGTAGATGAGCCTTGTGAACCAGAAGCATGCATAAAATCCGATGGTACCAGTCACCACGAAAAATGCATACGAAGCTATAAGCATGTATCCGAAGTACAAGATTCCAGATACCATCTTCGTGATCTCAAGCTTGGTGAAGAAGTAGAATGTCGCGTACAGGAATAGGTAAAGTGCAGAAGAGCCGGATGTGAGGTACGACCGCCACCACCACAAGTAATCCTCACTGCACAACTGGAAGTAGCAGAGCACAATGGTTATCTCTGCACAGGTGATGACCAGGATCACGAAGACCAAAAAGAGGAAACCGAAGATGTAATAAAACTGATTCAACCAAATTGAGGTGAGGATGAAGAAAAGCTCGATGAAAACAGCTCCAAATGGGAGTATTCCTCCAATCAAAACTGAGAAAGCCGGGTTCATGTACCAGGCCTGCTCGGGGATCTGCCTCGGGATTTTGTTAGTCTTTACGGGATTCTCAATTGCAGGCTTCTTGAATCCAACGTAACCGCCGACAAAAACCAGTGGAACCGAGATCCCAAACCATAAAAAGATAAGTGCAAACATAGTGCCAAAAGGCACAGCTCCAGATGATTTCTCGCCCCATATGAGAGCATTTAGTACGAAGAAAATGGAAGAGACGATTGCGGGAAACATGACTGCAGTCCTGAAGGCGATTTTCTTCCACTCGGTCCCTTTAAACATTTTATATAAGCGAGCAGAGGAGTACCCAGCGAAAAGTCCCATGAAGACCCAAAGCAATAGCATGGCTGTCATTAGCCCACCTCGGTTTGAAGGAGAAAGGAACCCAAGGATGGCAAACATCATGGTGACTAGTATCATTCCAAAAAACTGAACACCGGTTCCAACATAAACACACAGCAAGTCCGAGTTGTTTGGGGGCCTAAAGACATCTCCATGGACAAGCTTCCAACCAGTCTCTTCTTGAGCTTCTTCTTGCGTCTCAAGCTCATTGTACTTCGAGATATCACGGTAAAGTGTGCGCAGCATTATCATCGCCACCATGCCCGAGAGGAAGAGAACAATCATCAATGAGTTTACAATTGAGAACCAGTGAATTTGATCGTCACTCATCAGCAAATAAGCATCCCATCTTGAAGCCCACTTTACATCGCTGAACTGCAGCCAAAGGTCAAGGCAGCTCTTATGAATAAGACAACCAACACCAACAACAATAATAGCAGCAGCAGTAAAACTCATGAGAAAGAATGGAAAGTATGGCAAAACTGATAAATAGCCCATCATTAAGAGAGGTGAGAATAACCATTTAGAATAGAGAGGGCAACCGGAAATTTGTCCCGTTACCCCTAACCAAGAAAGTATTTATGCGACAATGTATCATGCTCATAATAATCTCACCTGGAAGTCAACATCATATGTGAATATTATCTCATTATTTTCTTCAACCTCTTGAGGAGTGTTGGAATTAACAACTGTGCGTTTAGTATGAGGGTCACATGTTGTCAGTCGGGTCTTGTCATCCCATTTCCCTTCGTATTCATGTTTAACACTGCACAATAACAATCGAGTAAAGAAAACCAAATCTACATTCCTCAGGTGAACTAATCAATGTAAATAATCACGTAGAAGAGATGGGGTCAAATTTAGTGACCTGAATGGCTTAACCTCAAAACCCACAATTCTGGCCGATTCAGTTACATCGTCCTTATGGTACTTGACAATAAACGACAAATGGTTGTGGATAAAATACTTCTCCTCTTTGCTCTGAGCAATTAGACAAAGTCAGCACAACGAAATAAATGACATTCACAACAAAAGGCCCATGTAAGAAAATAACGAGCATACCCCACTATATTGTCCCTTAAGCCCAACGTGAAAACCAAGCTGATAAACAGTATAATCCTGATCCATCCGCTTTAGAGGAACAACAAGAGGAAGGTTATCAAGGATCCTGCACATAGAAAGTAGTGCCATAACAAGATATGTCAAAACAGTTGATGGAATACAAAGGAAGAGAAATACAGGAAAGTCACTGGCATGCATACATGTTCACGCGGTACTCATCATCGATCTTCTCTTTAAACTCCTTCGTAGTTTTAGCATCAAGTTTAAGCTTACACGCAACATTGCACATTTGTGGTTCACGCATTTTGAACTGAAAAATATCTCAGACTTAGAATCAGACGCAAAACTTCATAATAAACAGGCTCACCATAATGCTCAAAATAAAACTAACCACATATAGAGAATTTTCAATGCGATCCCCACGAAGCACTTCACCAAGATTTTCCGCACTGTCAACTATATTTCCAGGTCTACAATACGGGAGCGAATAGTATGAGTAAGGCAGCTGAGTCTTTGTCGATGTTAATTTGTTCACTTTAACTTGCAATATATCTCCCTGCACCAAAGAAATTTATTTAGTTTGTTTGAGCATACCGGAAGCGCATGAAACGAAAACGAACGTATGATATACATCACATTCATCAAATCCAAATCCTTTACCAGTTTACATTAGAAATATCCTGTGCACACAGCCATCAAAACGAAAGCCAACACTTAGAGCGGTTCCATTGAAAACAAGATATATTTTATTCGCCCAATACACTCCATCTCTAGTTATGCAATCACAGTGATGTTAAAGGATAGTTCAACCATGCACAGACGCGCAAGTATAGATAACAGTACAGACCCTCACTTACCATTCCTGACGTCCATAATCTTTAACCGCTACCAAATTCTTAGAAATTTTACATCTAAAGCTCCAAAACCCACACGATCCCCCAGCAAAATCCCAATTCTCTTTCCATTTCAAAAAATACGGACGACAATATTTTGATCCAAAAGACCCTCAACCACTAAACATTCACATCCAAAACAACAACGTTGAATTATAAATTATAATGCAATGTCGGATAATTCCAGTATGGGAATGGAGAACGTGTATCGGATGGTAGCATTTCGATGTTTTCCAACCCACGGAATCTAAGTAAGCATAAATGAACGCGAAGAGAAAAAAGAAGCAACACCAAATCAAGGGCTACGCAGCGGGTGTTCTTCAATGTGGTGGTCTACTAGAGTTAAATTTTCAACATTCAATACACACCCCAGGCCCCATTTTTCAATCGCACAAGGGTTGAAAAACCCAGAATCTGTATATCCCGCATGGATCCAAAATTTGAACACAGATCAAGAAGTTTATATGAATCCAAGAACAAATAAATATGCGAGGGAGAAATGGTGCTGACCTTATAAAAATCCTGCGGAGCAACGCCAGGGAGATAGAAGCAGTGAGCACCATGAAGGAGAAGCAGAAGAGTAGCAGCGAACGTCAGAGTTCGGGAGGCGTAAGATCTCCAAAACGCCATGGCGCCAGAGATCGACGTAGAACTCAACAGAAGAGGTACTCCTTCAAATGGTTGGTCCGTCCGGCGTGAGTTGTAAAGGAAGAAGAACGCGGAAGACAGATCTGTTCTGTAGCGACTAGATAGAAGGCCTCCGGTTCCCAGTTGGGTACGGTTCCACCATCCACTTATCAGATAGTGCCACGTAAGTGCTTCGTGTTGGATCTGACCAAATCCTTCATCGAAGGAAGGGCACTATCGTGATTACACTGTGAATTAGAATGAGGAAGCAACCTGCCAAGGCTTCTTTTTTTCTACGTCATTTATTAACCCGTAGATCTGCAACTACGGCAGAGAAACTATGGAAACATGATCGGAAGATAAGTAAATATTATTTTTTAAAAAAATATACCTCGGATCTGGAATTCTATCTATATTTCTTCTATACCGATAGAACAAGGTAACGTAACAAAAAATAGTGAAATTTAGGATTTAAAAAAATCCATGTTTGATAAAAAAATGCTGAACTCTTTTTTTTTTTTGGTAAAGAAAAAAAAATGCTGAACTCTGTTTGGCTGGTAAGTGAAATAATATTATTGAATGATTTTGTTGGCCAAAAATAGGATTGAAACGGCGTTTACTGGCTTCCACGACATCATTGGAGTACTGCTTTTGGGATTCTCATCGGGTCACTGTAAAAATGTAATAAACAATGAATTGCCGGCTTGAATATAATCCACCGACAAGAACGAGGTGGTTTCTTCCGGGGAAGGAGAAGACAGTGATATGGGTATTGGGCCACTTGGGACAAGGCCCATTGAGGAGTAGGGTGTTCGGTCTTTCCCTCCCCTTCAATTGGGACAAGTGGTAAGCGGTTTGTTTCAACTTAAGCAAGGTCTCGGGTTCGAGCCTTGTGTATGCAGCAGCCACCGTTGGGAAACTCACCCACCATGTCAGGTGCGCGACGCGGGTCGGGTCCGGACGTAGTCGGAGCGAAGCTCCTGTGAACCGAGCGAGCAACCCAAAAAAAAATTGGGACACATCGTATTGGGTAAAGTTGAGTCCATCGTGGAATTGGTGCAGCCTCTCCTCACAATCAATGTTCTAAGCACCATTCGCGGAGCGACCTGGTTCCAATCACTGAAATAAATGCTCACGTTTAGTTGTGAGCTAACTGTAGATTAATTGAAGAATATGACCTGCATAATTTCACATGGATATATCAGACCGTTTTTTGGGTGAAAGGCCCTTTCACTGATTAGTTTAGAAGCGCTGTGGTAAGCTGTGGAAGGACTCATTGGATATCAGCGATGTACTATTCCGTTTATTTCTATCGAGGATAGATGACCAAATCAGTTGATGCAGCAAATATGAATGAAATAGATGACCAAATCGGTTGATGCAGCAAATATGAATGAAATAGATGACCTTGTATAATACCCATATTAATCATCTGACACGATGTATAATATCCATACACACACACACATTTATGTGTTAGGAGTCTCACTGATGGGAAAATATGTTAGAGAGAGGTGTGATTCATAGACTCGACGGAGTGTTCCCCATGAGTGGGGGGGGGGGGTTTTGGATGAGAGCACCTCGTGGCCTTAGAAATGGCTATGCAGGAAGCCTTTGACCGGCATGATCCCCCCCGGTCAGATACTGGTAGTATCATTTACCGTGTCAAAAAAGTATTAGTGGTCCGTTTAGAAAAATGGTAGAGAAGTACTTTTACGCAAGCCGAGGTAAATATGTGGAAGAGATTGTCTAGTTTTACAGAAAAATACTGTTGAACGTATTTTTGGGTGAGAGTTGAGTGTTGCCAAACGAAACCAGTATTGTTTATAAAACTTGCTGATATTAATATTAAGCATGAGTATCAGTTATAACAGTTAAATGATTGGGTGGCGACACATTGTGATATCGTTATTGATACGATAACTAATTTCACAAAGGACTTGATTCTTGGAGGTAACGGAGTATTCACCCGAATGATTGTTTTTATAAAATGGTCAGTGTTTTAGGCCCGAAATTACGTTGATCTATCTTCTAGTTCTAGCACAATATAACTAATTACATCTCGCTGAAGCAAAATTTTGAATTAAACTGATCATCTTCCCTCAAAGAATTTAAAAATTAAAAACTCAAATTGACTGGCCGGTATTTTAGGCGTTTTGTTATTACTAAAATGGAGTTGGTTTTCGGTTTTGTGCTAGGAAGTCAACGGGGGGCATTTGAATCTTGCGAGCAAGGGCTTCCCAATCCGTTAACATGGTCAGCGACATCATCATTTCATGGCTACTTCACCCATCTTCAAGTCACAGTGCTCTCTCTGTTCCACATCTACAGAAGAAGAACAAACACTGTTAATCTTGGATATAAGTGCATGGGGCAGTGGTAGGACCTGTAACAAAATGAGATCTCTTCCCAAACACGCAATAATAATAGCTTTCGTTATCTTCTTCACCCTTCTTTTCCTCTCAGGTGCCTCAGAAGTCTCCTGCCGTCCCTGCAAAGCATGGCTCGTGCAATCCATTCCCACCGATATGCCCTACCTCTCCCACGTTCCTGGCATTCTCTCTACTGGTTTAATGCCAATTTATATTTGCCTCCTTTACTATTTTTTCCCTTTTATTATATTTTTTGGATTAGGATTTTCTAAAACGAAGTGTGTTTTGATTTAGGGGATGTGCTCCGGTGGCTCGCCGCGAACTCTACCCGGCGACTCAACATAATTGCTCAGTACTTGGCAACTGGTGGCTTCTCCCCATGATCCTCGTTCTGGAGATTATGGCTACTCTGAAAGTGATATGCGTAAATTTGGTGCCCATGAAGGTGCTGCCGTTTATAAAGCCATAGATGCTGCTGCTGATCGTAATGTTAAAATCAGGTGTGATTTAATGTGTCTACCAAATAGTGGCTTTTGAGTTTTAATGCTAAGGCATGCTTGAGAATCACAAATCATCAGACTTTGATTTTATTGTTTCTTAGAGAAGGTAATATGTTGGCATTTCAAATTGAAATTACTGTAGGTTACTGTCTCACTCGGGAGTATATCCAGACTTCACCTCAGAACCATCTAAACTTGCTTCAGGAAGACCAAATGTTAAGAATGTGACCCTGTTGCTGGAAGATTGGTGGGGTTCGGGCATTGTTCATGCTAAAGTCTGGATATCAGATAAGCGAGACGTATATATTGGATCCGCAAACAATGACTGGAAATCTCTGACTCAGGTGATTATGGTTGTATTTATGTCAAGTCCTAGTTACTTTCTTCAGGTCTCCTAGGAATCTCGATTAATGAAGCATCAACTCTCCTAAAGACACGCCCATTCGTTTATTGCCTTTTTCCATGGATTACAACTATTTTTCTTGTTATTAGTTGAAGTCTTTCTTAAAGGTTAATCAATTTTAAGATAATTTGTTAACGTGATTCTTTAATTCTTTAGGATAGCCATTGGTTATCTGTTGGATCTATGATGCCTGTTCTAATCACTGTTTTCGAGTGCTTTAGGTTAAGGAAGTTGGAATCTATCTTACTGGTTGCCCGAGAATAGCTGAAAGTGTTGAAGTCTACTTCAACAATTTATGGAGACTCGCTTCTCTTAATTCTTCAGCTTACACAAAAACAGTATTTGATCAACAGTGGCAAGTTGAAAGAAAGGTTCCTTGCTGGTCCCATTTTATTGACCCAGAAAAGAGATGCGAGTAAGTTGGGTTCTCATTATAGAACACAAGTGTAACTAGAGTTTTGGCTGAAGTTTTTCTGATGGATTTCCCTTCAAAGACTTGTTGATTGGCACTGTTATCTGCCTCTTTTATATTGTCAGACTTTGCGGTTTTGATATAATGTATGTGGTGCAGGTTTATTTTCCATGAAAATTTTCTTCCCTATTTGGAATTTCATGCTTGTGGGAGCATTAGAATTTGAAATTTGTTTTTCTGTTAGAGATCAATATTAAAAGGTTGATTAATGATTCAATATCATTTACATTACAACTTACAAATAGTGAGACATTATAGATCACAGTAACTTCTTAAATGAGGTTTAAATTACATATACAAAACAGTTGAAGATTGAAGAAAATGAATGAAGAGTAAGGTAAGAAAAGAATACTCTTCATGTTTTTGACATATTGACGTAGTTAATCATGTCATCATAGGTCTCCTCTTCCTGGGTATGTGAAGACCCCTCATGTTGCAGGATATCCTGTTCTTTCTGATCCCCATATGTTTGAAGTTTCAATTGAGACTCCTGGAAGTAGCCGTTCAAAAAAGCTTCACCAAGCTAGCTATCTCTCCTTTGCTCCTCCCGAGGTAAGGAGCTTGCCTTTAACAATCTGCTAGGTGACAGGCATCCTCAACTCTAATCATCAGAATTGATTTTATGATTTGTTTGTTTTCAATGTTATTGTTGAGGGACAACCTTACTGTTTAAGATAAGGCTCTGCAACAATAAAAATGCGAGGGACAAATAAAACAGCATAACTGAGCCATTCATTAATGGGGGCATAACTTTAGTTGCCTGCACCCGAAAATATGATATCTGAAGCTAAATATACACAATACAGTGGTTATTTTACTGTATTGAGATTATTGATTGCAACATGATTTCGACTTTTAATGTTTTATTGACCATCTTCATTTGTTCACCACGAATGGTGGTTGCAGCTGTCATTTGGAAAGTATCAGGCTGATGAACAGGCTTGGGTTGATACAATTAAATCTGTTGGAATGAAGGAGACAGTTAGAATCAACACCATGGACTGGTTGGGTCAGTCACAATATACTGACATAACTGTTTACTGGTCATCCCTGTCCTCAGCGATATCAGAGGTAAAGTTATTTCTTTACGTGGTTATTCTACATAATGCATTTCATATCTTTGTGCCTTGTCAATATTCTTTCGTGTCACAGCACTATGAACTCAACAC
>JANTPZ010001001.1:0-33453 GCA_025593235.1 Vachellia pachyceras | reverse complement strand
TAGATTAAAGATAAATTAGTTGGCAAATGAAAGCATTCAGTGTTGGTAATAAAAGCTTGTAATAGAGTTAACCTTGATTATTCTTTTATATACTTGTTATATATATATATATATCTCTACCTTCACACACATATATTAACTTGGAAGTTGTTATAATATAATTTGAAAACTTTCAAACATGCATGGATTTTTACTCTTTAAATACAATGTCTCAATTTTACATTTGCATGAAAGCAAAAAACAACATCTTTTAAGAGAACTACACCTTAATTGAGTCAAATAATGTTTTAACTTGGTTCAATCAGATAATCATATCCAGATTAAAAAAATCATATTTGAAATTCTTCCATATGAATTTTGATTGATAAATTGAACCCAATGAATGTAGAATTTATCACTGTGTCGTACTTATTCATTCTAGGAATTTTTTTATGATTAAATTCTTTTGACACATTCTTATTGGTTTTTGGCTGATGGAAAAGTGATTAACGACAAGGGGTGAGGCGGCTGACAGTCAAAAAATACTAGCCGTGAGTTGTTCATTTGATTTGGAAAAGACCCAAAAATACCATTGAATTATGAAAAAAGACAAATCAGGAAACTTAATTTTTTAAAATCTCGTGAAAAGACATCAATATCCTCACTTTCTTTTATGAAGAACCCTTAACTACCCCTTATCTGTTGACCACCGGAGCTTCTGCATTTGCCGCCGGCAAATTTCTAATACACTTTTGAAATTTTTAACACAAGAGTAGTAGACAGTGGATCTGAAGTAGTCAACACAGTGATCACCAAAAGAAAAACGTAGTCAACATAACCCATGTTGCTGATTAATTTTTTAATAGATCTGTTTGGAAATACGGTGGACAAAATGCTACTACGTAAATCGAAGTAAATATGTGAAAGAAATTATCTCATTTTATGGAAAAACTTTGTTGAATGAGTTTTTTACTTTTCGAAACATAATGCCAAACAATCCCAATAACTAATTCGATTTTGCTATTCACTACTCTTGTATGACAATTCCAACAAATGCTATGTTTGTCAATACTTCCAGTGAGTTTAAAAGTTCGTTTAACATTGTTTTTCCGTAAAATAAGATAATCACTTTCACATATTGACAGAGCGCACAATAGATAAGTAGTTAAGTTTCCTTTTATGCTAATTAGTTGTAACTTCCAGTTGGTTAGTCTGTTGGTTACTGTGTAGTTACATTTTATGCGTTAGTTAGTTACTATGTGGTTAGTTTCTAGTTAGTAGCTTCCAGCTGTTATTTATCAAGGCTTTCCCATATGTATAAAAGAGAACATTGTACACGAGATTCAAGATATATGAAATATTCAGTCTTCAGTCCTTGGTCTCTCTCTCTCTGTATTTTCTTTCGCTGCTCCCTTCTGAGACGTGACATGGTATCAGAGCGTGCATCCTTTTAACCAGTGTGCTTTTCTCTTCTCCCTTCCTTTTCATCCTTTTACCTTACTTCATATCCTTCCCTCATTAAACCGTTGTATATTACGGTTCCTCCTTACCTCTGTTCACATTTATTCTGCTGCTTTCGCTTCTACCACTCTCCTCCACTGCTGAGGCTCTTAGGGCGATAATGAGCGATTCCACTGCTACCGCGGCTGTTGCCGGTGCCAGTATGTCGAGTTTTGCCATTTCGAGTGGCTCTGCAGCTGTTGCAAGTCCAGCTACCGATCCAACTCAACTTGTCTCGAGCCCTTATTACTTGCATCCGAATGAGAATCCGTCTATCATCCTTGTGAGTCCCGTTCTCACCGGATCGAATTATCGGACATGGTCTAGAGCTATGAAGATTGCTCTCCAATCCAAGAATAAGTTGAGTTTTGTAGATGGCTCTATCACGGCACCGCCAATCTCAAATCCGTTGTATCCTGCTTGGCTTCGGTGTAATACAATGGTAAGCACTTGGATTACGCGTTCGCTTTCCCCTACCATCGCTCAGAGCATTTTATGGCTGGATAAAGCGTATGATATATGGACGGATTTACGAGATCAATTTGCTCAGAGTGACATTTTTCGCGTTGCTGAGTTACAAGAGGAGATTTTTTCATTCAAGCAGGGGGCTCTTCCTGTTAGTGATTATTTTACCAAGTTAAAGATTTTGTGGGATGAATTCGTTAGCCTTCGTCCAACTCCACGGTGCCCTTGCAATTTTATATGTTATTGCAACAATTATCGCGAGCAAGATTATGCCATTCGTTTCTTGAAAGGTCTCAATGACCGTTTTGCTATTGTGAAGTCACAGATCATGCTCCTAGACCCTCTGCCATCAGTTAACAAGATATTCTCCTTGATCCTACAACAAGAGCGTGAGATGAATGTTGGCTTAGAACCCACAGTCCTATTCAACAAAGGCCCATCACGGAATTCTGGATTTTCTTCCAAGAATCAAATCAAGGACACAAATGCAAAATTCTGTACCTTCTGCAATCGACCAAGGCACACTGTTGAAACTTGCTATCGCAAACATGGCTTTCCATCAGGCTTCAAATTCTGCAATCAATCAGGAGCATCGGCTTACCACTTTCAGACTCAGGATAACTCCTCTGAACCAGAACAGAAATACACACCTCCTGGCATCTCTCCTAACCCTTCACCTCAGTTCACCCCTGCGCAATATCACAAGCTTTTACAGCTTGTTCAGTCTACCTCACCAGCTACTACATCTGCCTTATCCAGTACTCCACCTGCTAATGCACCTGCCATCCATAATCTAAGTTCCCTTCCCTTATCCAATGATGGTTCAGGTAATGTCGCCTCCATTCCTTTTCATAACTCTTGGATCATTGATACATGAGCAACTGATCATGTATGCCACTCCCTTTCTCTGTATTCAGAATATAGACATATTTCTCCCATTTCTGTCAAACTTCCTAATAATAGTCATATAATTGCCAAAATCTCAGGGACCATACGTCTCTCTGATTCTCTGATACTTAGTAATGTTTTCTACATACCTAATTTTGCCTTCAATATCCTTTCTGTATCAAAACTCACATTATCTGCTTGTTGTTGTTTCCTCTTTTTACCAAATATTTGTTACATTCAGGGACTCAAAACTTGGAGGACGATTGGTACAGCTGATGTAATTGAAGGGTTATACATTCTCCATCCTGCCAAAATCAAGCATACGATGGCCACCTCAGTCCTGACACACTCAGCTTCTTCTTCATCATTTGATTTGTGGCACTATCGTTTAGGTCACACCTCACAATCTACCTTAAAATTCTTACATCAACAGTTTCCTACCATTCATTGTAATACCAAACATGAACCATGTGATATCTGCCATTTGGCCAAACAGAAACGTTTAAATTTTCCTATAAGCACATCTATGAGCAATAAAATTTTTTCTCTCATTCATGTTGACATATGGGATCCTTTTTCAGTTTCCTCAATTAGGGGATTTAGATATTTCCTAACTATTGTGGATGATTACAGTCGCTTTACATGGACATTTTTCATGAAATGTAAATCTGAGGCTAGAGTACACCTTCAAACCTTCATTTCTTATGTTGAGAATCAGTTTGCTACCAAAATTCAAGTTCTACAATCAGATAATGGTCTTGAATTTTCTATGAACTTCTTTTATCAATCAAAGGGTATTATTCATCAAACATCTTGCATTGATACTCCTCAACAAAATGGCATTGTTGAAAGAAAGCACTAACATATCTTAAATGTTGCTAGAGCTCTTTTATTCCAAGCTAAACTTCCTAAGCTCTATTGGTGTTTTGCTGTTGCTCATGCTACTTTTCTCATCAATAGACTACCATCCCCTATTATTGCCCATAAAACTCCTTTCAATTTACTTCACAATCGTGTCCCAGCTTACTATGACTTAAGAGTCTTTGGTTGCCTATGTTATGCATGTACACCTTCTCATAATCGAACTAAATTTGAACCAAGGGCTTCAAAATGCATCTATCTGGGGGTCCCTGAACACATTAAAGGCCATATTCTTTTGAATTTGCAAACTAATAAAATTTTCATATCTCTGGATGTTAGCTTCTATGAGTCTTACTTTCCTTGTACTGATGTTTCATCTCATCCACCTATTCTTTCTCTCCCAGCTGATACACCACCCTTAGACTATGACAGTGAACCCTTTCCTGCCCTCACTCTCAATAACAACCCAACACCTCCTGCATCTTCTATTGCACCTCCCATAGATCTTACCCAATCTCCTATAATTTCATCATCACCACCCATTAGAACCTCATGCAGGACAAGGAAACCACCTTCTTACTTGCAGGATTACTATTGTTCTACCCTCCTTACCTCAGCTGCACCATTCTCCTCAGGTAACAAATATCAATTCTCTTCTGTTCTCTCTTATCAATCCCTTTCGCCCTCCTATAAACACTTTTGTCTAAACACTTCATCTGATGATATTCCCAAAACCTATCGTCAAGCATCCAAATTTCAACCCTGGAGAGATGCTATGGCTACTGAAATAACTGCTCTGGAACAGAATCACACCTGGTCTCTCACCCACTTACCCCCTGGGAAATCTCCTATCGGTTGTAAATGGGTATATACTAAGAAGTACAGGTCAGATGGCTCCTTAGATCGGTACAAAACCCGTTTAGTTGCCAAAGGATTCACTCAGACTGAGGGCATAGACTACTTTGATACCTTCTCACCTGTTGCCAAAATGACCACCATCAGATTACTCCTTGCTCTAGCTTCCATCAACAATTGGCATCTTCAACAACTTGATGTGAACAATGCCTTCTTGCATGGTGACCTTGATGAAGAGGTCTATATGGTTTTACCACCTGGTTTTCAATCTTCTGACTCTTCACTTGTATGTAAGCTTCACAAATCTCTTTATGGTTTAAAACAAGCTAGCAGACAATGGTTTCAGAAACTATCTTCTGTGCTTCTCTCTCTTGGCTACATAGAATCCAAAGCTGATTATTCTCTGTTCGTTAAGACTTCTGGTACCAGTTTTACAGCTTTACTTGTGTATGTAGATGACATTCTGTTAGCTGGAAATGATTTATCAGAAATTGAGTTTGTTAAACAAAGCCTGGACTCTCAGTTTAGAATCAAGAATCTCGGACCTATCAGATATTTTTTAGGCCTTGAAGTAGCTCGTAGCAAAATTGGTATCTCCCTTTGTCAAAGAAAAATTGCTTCAGATTTATTGCGTGATGCAGGATACTCAGATTGCAAACCTGCTTCTACTCCTATGGATCGCAATGCTAAGCTTTCTGCAGATGGTGGAACTCCCTTGACAGATAAATCCTCTTATCGCCAGCTGGTTGGTCGGTTGTTATATTTGACTACCACTCGCTCAGATATCTCATTTGCTACTCAACAGCTATGTCAATTCATGGCTAACCCCACTGATCTACATCTTCAGGCAGCACACAGAGTACTTCGCTACATTAAAACTGCTCCAGGCAAGGGCCTTTTCTTCCCTTCACATTCTACTCCTCAGATAAAAGGTTTTAGTGATAGTGATTGGGCTGCCTGTATGGATTCCTGAAGATCAATTACTGGTTACTGCATCTTTTTAGATAATTCTCTTATTTCTTGGAAAACCAAGAAACAACCAACTGTTTCAAGATCTTCCTCAGAAGCTGAGTATCGGGCACTTGCTGTGACTACCTGTGAGATTCAATGGTTGCTATACTTGCTTGATGATCTGCATATTCCCCATTCACGAGCTGCCTTATTATATTGTGATAATCAGTCTGCTGTGCAAATTGCCTCCAACCCAACCTTCCATGAACGCACCAAGCATATTGAATTAGATTGTCATTTGGTGCGTGAGAAAGTTCAAGGTGGTATCATCCGTCTCCTACCTATTCGCTCTCATAATCAACTGGCAGATCTATTCACAAAGCCATTGTCTCCAGGCCCCTTTCATTCTCTGTTGTCCAAGCTGGGCATGATCAATATACATGCTCCAGCTTGCCGGGGGTGGCAGAGCGCACAATAGATAAGTAGTTAAGTTTCCTTTTTTGCTAATTAGTTGTAACTTCCAGTTGGTTAGTCTGTTGGTTACTGTGTAGTTACATTTTATGCGTTAGTCAGTTACTATGTGGTTAGTTTCTAGTTAGTAGCTTCCAGCTGTTATTTATCAAGGCTTTCCCATATGTATAAAAGAGAACATTGTACACGAGATTCAAGATATATGAAATATTCAGTCTTCAGTCCTTGGTCTCTCTCTCTCTGTATTTTCTTTCGCTGCTCCCTTCTGAGACGTGACACATATTTACTTCGATTTAAATAAAAACATTTCTCCGTCGCGTTCTCAGACAGTCAAAAAATGAAACAATAGTGCGTAAATAACAAAACTAGTGTAGTTATTATGAAATAATTAACAAGAGTATATTTAATACTTTGGTAATTCTAAAAGTGTATAATGAACTTTGCCGGTGGCCAGTAGGGTCTCCAGAGCTTCGATGACTGGCTGCCAATGGAGTCGTCGGCACCGGAGCTTAGTGTCAGCAGGAAAAAAAAAACTCTCCCCCAAAAGAAAAAGGTGACGACAGTGTGTCTTTTGGCAACATTTGGAAACGTGGCCTTAGAATAAAACCAACGAGGGAATTATACAAGTTAAGAATATGGTACGAGTCGTCATTGAGCAGTTTCAAAAGCAAGTAGCAACCGTGGCGACTGGCGACGAGGGCCACAGCAGTCAGCCCCAGAGTCCAAACATTAATTTCAGCGTCCGCGTTCACATCGTAGCTAAACCCTACGTGGCCCCCACCCTTTTGGCCCAATATATAACTCCGTCGTCCTCACACCACACCAACACAACTTACTTGCTCTCACATCTCATCTGAATCTAATGGACTTTCTCAGGCAACACATCATGGTTGATTCTTCTTCTTCGTCGGAGGGGAGCTCGTGGAGAGGAGAGCCGGTTCCTTTACTGGCGTCGGAGCGGCCCAAGAAGCGAGGAGGGCGTAGGGTTTTCAAGGAGACGAGGCATCCCGTGTACAGAGGAGTGCGGCGGAGGAACAAAGACAAGTGGGTTTGCGAGGTTCGTGTGCCGAATAGAAACACTAGGATTTGGCTCGGAACACATTCCACGGCAGAGATGGCCGCTCGTGCTCATGACGTGGCGGCACTTGCTCTCCGTGGCAAGTCGGTTTGCCTTAATTTCGCTGACTCCGCTTGGCGGTTGCCCACACCGGAATCAACCAATGCGGCGGAGATCAGACGGGTGGCGGCTCTGGCTGCTCAGGAATTCGGCCGGAGTACTGATGATTCCGAGGTTTGCAGTCCCAGCAGTGCAACGGCCAACGACAACGAACTCATCGGAGATGCGTCGAATGTACAGGACTACAGCGAGGGAGAAGCGATGCATATTAATCAAACTCGGGTGGAGTTTGACGAGCTCCGACATTTGATAGTGAGTATGGCGGAGGAGCCTCTCCGATCGCCACCGTCTTTTGGGCCATCTAGTTGGAGCTGGAATGACGTGGAGGTTGAAACTGAGATCTCACTGTGGCACTACTGAAACTTAGGGCTATTTCAGTGCCACATACTTGTTAACGTAGGAATTAAAATTTGTTGGTTTGTGAAATATTAATTCATTTGTATAATTATCCTGGATTAAGAAAAAGAAAAAAAAAAAAGATTTGTTTAATGAATATACCAATGAAAAAATTAGACTGAGTCAGCATCACCATACTTGTTAACGTAGGACTGGTTGGTTAATGAAAATGGCACGGAAGAAATAGCTCAGGAGCTTATTACTTAACCTTTGGACTAAGGTCAGATGTAAATTGGTTGTTATCTATTTGATCCTGTCCTTCGTTACAACAAGGTTAAAAACACCCTACCGAACCGATAAAGTAATGGTTCAAAGGTTGGTGGGTTAGATTGAGGTCAAGTTGGAATCACACTGACTCTATTAAAATAATAGAATTTAGTATATTTTATTTTGTTTTATAAAAAATATTAGGTAAAACCTAAAATATTGTTTAATTTTTCCCATATTATAAATTTTTTGAGTTTAATTACATATCAATGATAAAAATAATTGGGACAAGATGAATTATTGTTATCTTATTTTTTCATGAATAAATTTATTTAAATAGAAAATAAAGAAGCGAAGGCTAATTTTGTTACCATTTTTTTATAAATTAATGAATCATATCTTCTCAGCCTGATTCCATTTTTTCGTATTTCAAGCTTTCCAATTTTTTCAAGAAAAATAGGTTGGCCAGGTTAACCCAATCCTTGATTCAAATAGCGGACCGATTCACTATTTTTTCGACTTTAAACCTGTTGGTTTGGTCCGGTTTTCTGCACTTTGCATTACAATAACATTTTTCATAATCTTTAATAATCTTTTTTTTGCCAATCATAATCTTTAATAGTCACCATTGTCCATGAATTTAAATCTGTCCATAATAGACAACACCCTTTTCTTTTATATTTGTCTAGTTAATTAAATATCCTTCTAATTAACTAAATCTTCAAAAAATAATAATGTTTTATTAAAATGTGGTTAAATTCATTGCAATATGGTTATCAAAATGTGAAATAATAAACAACACCCTTTTCTTTTATATTTGCCTATTAGTAATGGTTAAATATCCTTCTAATGGTTATAGTAATCTTTAATAATTTTTTTATTTTTTAAAATGAAGAGCTTGTTAGTAGTAATGGTTAATATGGTTTATCAAAATGTGGTTAAAATTCATTACACATGTTGTTAACCTACATGGAACTTTTTGAAGTTTGTGTTGTATTTTATGGAGATTTTCCCATAAATCTATATTACTCAATCAATCCTTTTTTCTAATAACATTACCTATCCAGTCCTACTACAACAAGAATAACTTGGTTAGTTTGTGTAAATTAAGAAAATCAGAAAAAAAAAATAGGCCTGCGTAACATTAAAGTATATCATTTATAAGTTAGGTAAAGTAATTTAAAATATAAAATAAGTAGAGATTTTATATTTAAAATTAAAATTAAATTCCCAACTAGGTTCGGTATTTAGCATCTAAAGATTAACATATTATAATCATGTTTGAAGTACTGTCAAGTATTAATCACGAACATTTCTCTCAATTGAAATATAAATATTTTTTTATTATGTTACGAATTTCGTTAAACCATATTGTGCATGTTTAGGAAGAACTTCTTCCCAATGGTGCACACAAATTAAGATAAAATCATATCGAAATACGTAAAAATCATCTTAAAATTTATACAAATCATCTCAAAATTCATAAATTCTTTCTCAAATCTGTATATTTTTTCTAAGGGATTATAAAATGTTGGATGGGTTAGACTTTTATGATGGGAGGCCCACGTACTTACGTTAGTTCACACGTAAACGGTCCATGAATCTAAACAACGTAAAGGTTTGCCCCAAGATGAACAAAAACATTGTATTGGAGGATCAGGAGGGGCAATATGGTCTATTACTATAGTGGAAACAGGAAAAGGTCCCTGTTAATGATTTGAAACACGTGGGCCCACTTGTCTTCAACGACTCTAGACACACTTGTCAGCGCACCACGCTCCCCACGTGAACTTGTGAAATTACATTGTCTACCATATAGATAGCCATCACCGTTTGTTTTCTTGTTTTGAAAATTTTTTACCTAAAAAAATAAATCCTTTTTTTTAAAACTGAAGAATCAAAATAATTTTTATATGTTTTATTTTTTTTCTCATTTCTTATACAATTAGGAATACCTTTTGTTTCTTTACTCAATAACTTTATTTTTCTTCATTTGATGAATTGAATCGTCATTAAAGTAGTCACCCTCCAATATCAATAGGTTTATTTTTAAATTTATTTTTTTTAAAATAAGTATCCAAATAATTTTCTTAAAACTTATTTTAAAAAGCAATTTTGTAAAACCGTTTGGTAAAAAAAAACCTATTGAGTGCATGTTCAGGAAAACCTTTTCCCAACGATGCACATAAGTTAAGATAAAAAAAATCTTGAAATCCATAAAAATTATATTAAAATCCGTAAAATAATCTCAAAATCTACAAACTCCTTTCTCTCAACTAATTCCTAAACACATACTGAATCAACTAATGTTCCCTACTAGTTGCACCGTAGAAATTCACAATGCATGGTAATAATTGTGTAGTTTAATAGCACGCAAGCTCTAATATAATTAATTGAGTTATCTTCGATTCTGCCTATAATTTTAAGAACTTAACAATTATCGATTATATTGGATCAATCAATTACCGATTGATCCAAATGCTTAATGGTTTCCATTTTTATTTTTAAATGTTGATTTTTAAAGTATATTTTCTGTCCACTTATATCGTTTTAAATTTTCAATACAATATTAGCTAATATTGTCGTATTTGTTTGATACTAGTATAGTATTATCTATATGTTAATTTTAATACGTTTTATTGGAATTAAAAACAAATTTCAAATCTCATTAACTTTACCTTTAAAATTTAATATCGGTAATAAAGAAAATTTAACTTCATAAATTTAATCTATGTAACCTTAACAGTCAAAACACAAGTAATAAGAAAAAGTATAAAACTTTTGAGCTGTTTATTTTCTTATTTTGAAAACAATATTTTTTTAAAAAAAATTGTTTCATTGTTTTTTATTAACCGTTTTGCGAAAAATAATTGGGAACTGTTTGTTAAAAAAGGAAACTCGAAATAAATTTTCCATATTTTCTTGTTTGTTTTCAATTTTGTTATTTTTCTTAATTATTTTGTTTTTTTTAACTTGTGGACAGACTTGTGGTCACACTTCCCACTTGTTGTTTTACGCTTGTCTGCGTCATCTTTAAAACACTCCAAAACCCACCATGCATTCTTCATTCTGGCCGTTCACATTCTCTCAATTCTCTATTGATTTTAAGAACTACTTTTCCGCACAATATTTTTATATTTTTTATGGGAAAATTACATATAAATCACTAGTTGAGTCATTGACCCGACTTGAGATTTCAAAATGTAAGTAAAATGACTTTAACGTCCTCTCGTTTCTTAAGAACTTCCATTGCTTTGATAAAATAAAATTTAGTTTTCCACTTGAGGTTTCAACCTACCAACACGCAGGTTGTGTCTGGCTAGCTTATAAAAAAAATATTACATTTCTTTTTATTTTTTATCTCAATATTTTTTCTTATAAAAACAACACGAAATAATTTTATTTGAGTTTGAATAACACCTAATGCATTTAAAAGTAGTATTATAATATTTTTTTCTCTTCACATAACTTTCTACCATCCTATATCCACCAAACTTGCAACAAAAAATTAATACTCCGGGCCTTCGATTTCCCCTTCATTTTTAACATATTTTTTACTGTCTTTTTATTTGCTGAATTTATAGATTTCCCCATTTAAAAAAACAATTATCCGAACAGTTTTTTTAAACTTGTTTTAAAAAAAACATTTAGCAAAACTATTCAAAAAACAGAAACAAGCAGGAATTTTGATGGTATTTTATTACCCATACTTATATATTCTCCCAGCTTTTTGTCATCCATGCTTTTTTTTAATAAAAATATTCTAATTATCTATCTATTATTTTATACTAATAATTTTTTAATTATTTATCTTTCCGTAATAAATTATGACAGATTTTATAAGATCAATATATCAAATATTTTTATAAAATATAGCAGGCGGAGCTAGGTAGAGTTGAGGGTGGTCAAATGCATCCACTCAACTTTTTGTTATTTATGTAAATAATTATTGAACTTTTTATTATGTATTCATCGATTTTTAAGATTTGAACACATTTAAATTATCTATATTAATAATTTTATTATCATTTACTTAAAAATAAAAAATACTGTCACTGCTAGAAGGTCGGGCTCCGCCACTCGGCTCGTTTGAGAACATGATAGAAAAGCATTTTTACGTAAGTTAAGGTAAATATGTGGAGAAAATTATCTAATTTTACAGAAAAATACTGTTGAATATGTGTTTTTAACTTTACTAACTCTTTACCAAACAAGCTGGTGTGGAAGAGGCTCGCCCTCAATCAACGGTCGATAATTGAAAGTAAATTCCCCACCCGACCAACGGCCTAATTTGAAGAAATATCGTTTTTTTTCCAGGGTTACGGCGGGGAAAGTGCCTTTGTCCCGAAAGGAGAGCCTAAGCTTGGAACAGAGAGAAGTAGAGACAATTTTTTTTGCAGTGCAGTTGCCATAAACCCTATTTCCCCAGATTCCCCGGTGTTTCTGAACGGCGTGGACATCATCATGAGAGGCACAAAGCGTTTTGCTGCGTCCGACCCCAACCCCGATGGCAACGAGACCGCCGTAAGTTTGTTCGCAATCAGCTTGTCTTTTTTTTTTTTCCTTGCCTGCTCTGGAATTCATGTTTGTGAAGTAGCTTGAAGTGAAGCTCCAGCTGCATTGGAATTTCACTTGTGCTTTTGTTCCCATTGGCTTTGGCAATTACTTTTTTGATACTTACTTGCCATAGCTTCACTTTTTTGTTTCTTCTTCAATCTCTTGCGCTTGCTCTTAAATTGCAAAGAAGAGATTTTCCGGGGAAGTGTTCAACTATGGGGATAAAATAAAATTGGTAGTTTCTTTTTAATTAGCGTTGATTGTCCTTGGGTTGGTTTTGAAGTGCTTCTAGTTAGCACCTAGAATTTATCCCCCCCCCTTTTGCATTTAAGAACCGCCATTGTTAAGTGAGGAACAGTGGTACTGGCGTATGAGGAATGGAAAGAGACTAAGAAAAACCAAGTAGTTCAAGCTTAAATGTAGAAATTGAACAATCATCAAATGATGGTGTTCTTCATACGGATTACTGAAAAAATATATGTTTTTAATCTTTAAAATGATGTGGATTGATCACGTGATTGAAAATAATTTTCATTTCATTTTGGCACAAAATATACTTGAAATTGCTTTCTTTGGTGATCCTGAAGATAAATCTCTGCATAATGTGTTTCTGTCGTTGGGTTTTGATTTTCTCGGTGTTTCTGTTAAATTGGGCATCATGCCTTTTGACCTTTTGTTGAAGCTTATTATATCTTCTTTTCGAATATAATGCAGTTCCAGAGTAAAAGAATAATGGAGGGATCTCCTTTTGGTTTTCCTAGGGCAGAGCTATCCCAACCACCAGTGGCGACAACACAGCCATTAGATATGAAACGGGCTGAGTCATCACAGCAGCATGTGAGAGCTCTAAATACTCAGTTTGCAAGGTCCATCCTTTTTTCGTGTCATCTAAATTGCTTTTGCATGCATGTCCTCTTTTCAAACGCAGCTCACACTGTTTGCAGGATGAGGAAAAAAGAAATCCTCTCTGTACTTTTACTTAAGCACCTATGTTATCTTGTTTGGTGGTTATCATACAAGTTCACGTTCTATTAACTTAAGTTCAGTTTTGTGAAATATCACACATCTCTGGTTATGAATGTCATATGCCTACTTCGGTACTTCCTACCAACATGCACTACTCTTTCCTTTCCCTCATTGATCTTCAACTTCATTAAGTTATTAATTTTTCTCATTTTCATGCGGTGGTTTTCTTTTGAATAGCTGGATTCAAGCTCAACTGAAGAATCATCCTGATGAACTTTGGGAAGATGGTATTAGAGATTACCTAACTCATGCTTCAAGCATAATGGTAATTTTTCATATGGTTTAATTCTCTGAAGTTGTATAAACTATATCGCTTGTATTTCTAATGCACTCAGCTGCACTCTATCATCTGTTTGATTGAGGCCTGCTATTACCATTTTTTCTTGCGTGTATGGTGAATTAAACTATGCACTTGTACACTCTGATGGACATAGTTTATATCTGTGGTGTTCATTCTAGACCCATGGCTAGATTTGCAAGTTTCAAAGTTGTTTTCTTCATTAATTTAAGATGAGAAGTCAATGCCATCTGTGATTTATATGCAAAAAAGAAGATTGGGTAATGTTGATTTGTTTAAAACTAGATGTGGTTCTGTGTTTTGCAGACTAGGAAGAATGAGTTGCACTATTCACTGCTTATGAGTAGTGTGACTTGTTAGAGTTTATATATGATAGATTGACGATTCCTAATACGAGATATCTGCACAGCTTATTGTGCCAACTTCAGAAAGATTCTTTTGGTCAGAAGATAGTCAATTGTTTAGTTTTGGAGGGAATTTGAAAGTTGCCCTGCACCTATTGAGATAATGCCTGAGGAGTGATAAGATGCTAAATGTGTTGAAAGCTTTGCAAAATCAGACTGAGGAAGGGTCATTTACGGTTGTTGAGATACTGCCTGTCTGTTTGTGTTCTATCATGACATGGAAATGTGTCTTGTCAGCAAGCACATATTGTTCAAGGCGCCCAATAAATAAGATGTTTTGACTCTCCTGCCTTTCTAACCATATGGCACAACAGCGGCCGAGACTTAGTATACTAGAGAAAAAGTGTTTATCTCTTTGTAAAAGATTGTTTGCTGCTTGTATATTTTAAGCATATACCCTGTATTGTTTCAGGAAAAATTCAGTGATGTTGTCAACTGGCTTAAATCAAATGCTGCCAAGGGAGAGACTTTGGTTCCTGCTACAAATTCCCTTGTTCCAAAGAAATCGTTTCCTGAAGTGGCCAGCAAAGAAAATAACATCTTTGGTCAGAAAAGTGTGTTCCCTCCTGTTAGTACTGCGACAAATTCTACAATTTCGTGGAACCCTCCTGGAATGTTCTCCGACAATCAAACGCCTGTTTCATTTGGTAGGTCTTGTTATATTCTAAAGATGCTCCCATTACATTCTTCATAAGGCCGTTCTGTGCATTAGCAACTCTAGACTGGGATCCTACTGGTGATTAATCAATTTTCATCCTCAATGCATGCTACTCCCGAGAAGAAATTGTTGAAATTGTAAAATTTGATCATATGATTAAAAATTTTGAAGCTTAGTTCTATTCAATTCAATTCTTTAGTCTACAAGAATTATATCTGCTAGTCTGGAATTCTAGTGATGGGAAGTAGTTATTGCGAACCACTTAATATTGTGATCAGTCTATTTTTAGAGCACAACTGACTATTTATCCTTTGTACAAATGCTAATATCAGTTCTAGAACTTCAATTTGCATTTTCATTTTAATTTGTAAAACAAGACAAAGGACACCTTAGCTGTCATATATCTTAAAAATTGATGAATATCAACTCATATCCTGAGTGAGCTTTCCTGTCATCAGTTCTATTGTGGTTCATAGCCATAACATGAACTTTAGTAGAATATCATGTCACTGTTCTATTTTAAAATTAACTGCTGAGTTTCTGCTCACACATTTTAGGGAATCAAAGTTCAGCTCTCTCTAAAGGTGATGCTTCCGACAATGTGGATGAAGGTTAGAATTGGATGCCTTTGTTCTTTTTCCTGGGCACTTTCTCCTAGTTTGTTGTTAAAATAGTTTGGCAAATCTTCTTCTACTGCTTGGTGGAGTCAATAATTGTCTGACCATCTATTGTTACTGTCATGCCATATGTGTATGTTTCTTTCTATCTATACATAATGCTTATGATGAGAGAAAAAACTATGCTGAGAAAACAGTGGCATCTGCTACTCTTAGTGAGATTATGATGGACTCTTTATTTACATAACTGAACGAAGTTTCTTGTAGACGTGAAAGAAAGAGAGATACAAAGACAGAGTAGAAAATGGACGTTGGAACTTTAGTAACTGCATATCTCTGTCAACTAGATACTTACATGGGAGTTGTCATTTTATAAATAACATATGTACGTACAAAAAGTGTAAATGAATACTCAAATTATATATTTAACCTAATGATTTGCAAAAATATTAGATTTTAAGTATTAAATAATTCACAAGCTCAGTAATGCAATAATCAAGTGACGCCTAGTTTACGTAATTTAAGTATACTGGATATATAGTGTTGGGTACAACCTTGGCAGTTTAGAAAAATGGTGGATCTTCCGAGTTTGTTGCTGATTCATAATTGAGGACTTGCTTGCCACATTGGAAATATGTAAACTGGTGTATTTTTTTTCTCAATACTATTTGCTCCATTGCTGATGTTATTCTGCGGTCCCCAATAATTTTCAGTTTTACTGTCGGCTTCCTTTTTTGAGATTGACGATAAAATGGGGACATTTAGACTATAATATGGCTGTAGATATCTGAATACTTGATCATCCCTCTTTATTTTATACACGTAAGCATCACTATGCGATGGTGATAGTAGCATCTGTAAACTCTTACAATGTTACGTCCTTGATGGCATGAATGACTCATCTGAAAAAGGAGATGATAAATAAATGTTCTTTGTTTTGTTACAGAAGATGAATTGAAGCAGCCTAGCAGCCCATCTGTGAAGAAGTCAGAAGAGAAGGGAGTAGTAGTTGTGCATGAGGTGAAATGCAAGCTTTACGTGAAGGTATTATTGTAGACTCTGTTATATGATGACCCCAGTGTAGAGTTTCTTTGTAGCATATATGTCTTTGCAATGCATTTTTAGACTTGTGGCCGTGTATCGCTTTGACTTGGTTTGTTGATGTTAAGGACAATGATTTTGTGTCTTTCATCCTTGACGTGTAGTCAACCGACCCAGAAGAGAAGGAATGGAAAGATAAAGGAATGGGACAATTGTCCATTAAATGCAAAGAGGGCTTCAGCAAGGCTACCAAAGACTCCAAACCTACTATTGTTGTTAGAAATGAGGTTTGTTCTTTTTAGTTACCCTTTTCTTATCGGTTACATGTAATCTTTAAAAGGAACTGACAGTGCAAATACTGCCCCCCCCCCCCAAAAAACAAAAAGAAATTCGAGTTGCTAGTTTCACATCGGTTTACACCTACTGCTGACAGGTGGGAAAAATCCTTCTTAATGCTTTGCTCTATCCAGGCATTAAGACAAATCAGCAAAAGAACTCCCTTGTTGCAATATTCCACACTTCGGTAAGGAACCTATGATGGAAATTTGATCATTATGATACGTATGCAGATACAATATATAAATTTAAATTAGCAAAGTATTCGAAGAGAACTCCGCAGAAAAATTGCTTCGTCCCTTATGCCTCCTGCTGTTTGGTCCTATATGTTTCTGACATGATTTCGCTGTTCTCTATTGTACTTATTTTGCATGGGCCAGGGTGGCTATTCTTGAATCACGTCTGAAGAAGGGGGTACATCATTGGTTTTCAGGAGAAAATAATTGAAATGCTAAATTTCAGAATCATGGAAAAAATCAGGGAAATCTTGTCTTTCTGTTTAAAAAACAGATATCCGGAAATATGTCTTTCATTTGTTTTATTTATACAAGAGCGGTTCCTAACTGTGTATATAATATACTACTGCATATTCTCAATAGTTTTGACTTGTTTAGGTTATCTACTCTCTGAGCAGTTTCCTGCTCTTCACATGCTTGAATTTACAATGAGAACCAAATGTGAGTCCTGAGATTTTTGCAGGATAACGTGGTTGGGAGTGGTGGAGATAATGAGAGCGTCGTCGCCCGCACATTCTTGATCCGGATGAAAACAGAAGAAGATAGAGATAAACTGGCATCAGTTATCCAAGAATATGCCCCTGAATCTTGAGGTAAAAAGAGGCATTGGGATCAAATATTATGTTCCCTTGAACCTTTTACTGTATTGTTATAGTGGAATGAGCTCCAATTTTCGCCCTTACAAAATCTAATTTTGTTTTCATTTTCTTGGGATGCCTCATCAGCTAGATCCAGTGTTACAAAAACCAACATGTGTGTGTAGAGGTTGCTGCATATGTACCATAATTTCCCCACCACTTTGGGTACATGTTTGTCACTCCCCTAATAAACAAATAGGTGAAACTGGTAATTAAGCTCGATGATTATATCTGTACGACCCCTTTTTCACTAATCTCATATTGGTTGGCTAATCAATGAGAAATAGCCAACAGGTTAATACAATCTTTGATCCATCAAATTTTGTACAATTCCTTTGAAATAAAACCACTATTTTTAAATTTAAGGGATCAAAATCAAAATGAGGGTAAACTCAAGTGATTAAATATTGTATTAGCCCTCATACCCAAACTTGTTAATGCCATGTTTTTTTAGTTTTTTTAAAAATGCTAATACATTGGTAACAGAAATAGTTCAAACATCACAATTCTGAGCGCCTGGCCTCATCATTTTTAATTTCTATGCTAAATTAATATAATTATCTTAACTTTTTGAGCATTTTATTGATGATCTTTTGATGAAAAGAACATGATAAATGAGATCCCATGTGTACATAAATAATGCCTATGCAGGAAAAATCATAGCATAGATATAAAAAAAACTAAATTGCATGCATGAATAAAATGTTTATTCCAATTTATTAGTAATTTTTTACTCTTTCTTTTAAGCCAAATCATTGGACTCTAATTCGCATAACTACAAATCCTAATAAGATCACTTTTTTTTGTTGTCTCTTGAAAATTTTTCAGTTTTCTTGTAACATCAACGTTGGAAGAGAAACCAATTATTGAAAATCACTGTGTCCATGTATATAACTACACACACGCCCCCCCCCCCACCAAAACACAGACACATTTAATTATGTGGTTCAAATTATAAAGTATTTTCATAGTGCATGTTTACCCAAAGTAACCACTAGAATTTGGTGTTAACTTGTTCTTGAAGAAGAGTAGCAGCATTTCAGTAAATTGCCGGTGATCACTGAGCCTTTAATTAAACTAAATTTTTTTGCTGTCTTTAAACTCAATTAATCGTATAGTACAAGAATTTATATATGCAATATACTCAGTTTTCTAATTTATATGCCAACAAGTTTTGATAGAAAATTTCAAGTCGTCCATCTGTAGTTTGACAATTAGCAAAATGTTAATCCACCATTATTTTTAATATAATGAGAGAAAAATGTTATTTATGACATAATAAATTAAGAATACGAAATGATCATCCAATCATATGGGGAAAAAAAAAAGCAATGAACACGCTTTAATGGGCATTAGATTATAAAAGGTAAAGTAGTGGACAGGGATTTAATGTTAAAAATTAAAACATGAAGGAGTTTAAATTTAAATTTTGAAATCATATGATACAATGTGCCGTTTAGGAATGTGGTAGGGAAGTATTTTTATGTAAATTGAGATCAATATGTGAAGGATATTATCTCGTTTTACAGAAAAATACTGTTGATCATGCGTTTGCCTTTTCAAAATACTCAAACAAACAAATCAAATATTTGTCAGTAACTTAACGACGAGTAATTATAGGGGATTTAATGTCAAAAATTAAAATATCAAAATCTCCCCTGTCATGGCAGAACTAAACTAATAGGGATCTTTCATGTACTTCATCTTTGTTGGAATTACAAAAATTTGTCTCTAATCTCTACTTGACTACCCTTTTAGCTATTGTTTATGTTAATTCATTTTAAGTGGATTTACGAAATTTTAGATAAATATGCAAGAGTTGATTTATCTTTTGATGTAAAAGCATTTTTTTAAATGCTTTAAACAAATACCTTGTAGATAAGGTTAGATTGCTCTTTGGTGGAGAATGGCATTTTAAGTTTAGTACTATTTATAAAGAAGATATAGCCCTTGTTGGCAAAAAAAAAAAAGAAGAAGGAAGAAGATATAACTCCTGCTCATATTAAGTTCAAAAAATAAAAATTTACCGATAAGGGTTATATCTAATAAAATGAGTTGGTTTCTTACAATGTGTTAAATTAATATTTAATTTTCTATTAAAAGATGTAAAGATATTGGACTTGTTTGTAACAATATTTGTAAAAATCAAACGCACAATAAATGTGTTTTTCTGTAAAATAAGATAATCTCCTTCATATATTTATCTCAATTTACATAAAAATACTTTTTTACCGCTTTTTCATACACACACGTTTAGTATTTTAGAAATGTTTTGAATACGATTGTTTATGATAACTGTGGTTTGGTAGTTCTATAAGACTCTTTTTTTTTTATCAAAAGTTCTTTAAGACTCTACCAGCGTTTTTCTGTTAAAAATATAAATTAAAGCTGAGGCTATTTTTCGGAACAATTGAAATAAGCAATCATCATCCTCATACCCTGTCCTCCCTCATCTGTTTCACTACTCTCAGTTCGTTTCTTATCCGTCTCCACTGCGGCTTGGGTTTTAGCGCTCCTTTCAGAGTTTTTCTTCATAGGTTCATTTTCTTCACCTTCGCCTTGCTGCTTCGCCTTTTGCTTTTATTAAAACTTTTGGATCTTGGGCGGTTTCTCAGGAATCTTAGTACTTTTCGTCGTCTATTTTAAATTTCCCTTTCATATTCGTGTACGATTATTGTTTCCCTCACTTTTTCATTGATGCATATATTTTTCTTTGGTTCCAATTCTGTTCCCAATGTTTAGCTCTTATTGATTCAATTTCAACTGTTGAACAAGGATTATTCAAAATTATGGTGGTATGAGGTTTTGCGGCTCTCTGAATTATTGCTTCTATCAATGAATTTATCTCCTTATCCTTCACTTTTGGGTAATGGATTGCATAGTGCCGTTGCATTCTGGGTTTATTTCTTCTAAAGATAGAACTTTGCGTGGATATTATGGACTTATTTCAATGGCCCGTTCAAATGGCAAGAGAAGAAGACTTCCTAAGAACATGCCTTACCCTCGACGCCCCAAGCAACCACCAGAATTTGGTGTTAACTTATTCCTGAAGAAGAAGAGCAGAAGCATCACAGAACCTGTTCAAGAGGAGGATTTGAGCTTTAATAAAGGATTGAATATGGCTAATGAAAAGGAGGAGGAGGAAGAAGATACTAATCGTGTTGTTTGGGAAGCAGATGAGCTTGACGCTATTTCATCCCTTTTTGAGGGTAGAATTCCTCAAAAACCTGGGAAGTTAAATAGAGAAAGGCCTCTTCCTCTCCCACTTCCCCACAAAATTCGACCTTTAGGACTGCCTACACCTAAAACACAAGTCAGATTGACTGATCAAGCTGTAGTTTCTCGTCGTCGATCCATATCCAAGAAATTGTACAAAGATCCAAGTTTCTTAGTTGAGCTAGCCCGAGAGATCAGCAAACTTGATCTGGACGAGGATGTATCCATTGTTCTTTGTAAGAGAGTACAGTTCCTATGTAAAGGTTCGCTGTCCTTGACAATAAGGGAATTAGGTCATATGGGATGTCCTGAGAGAGCCTTGCAAACATTTTGCTGGGCTCAAAAGCAACCTGAACTCTTCCCAGATGATCGGATTCTAGCTTCAACAGTCGAGGTCTTGGCCAGGAACCATGAACTTAAAGTCCCTTTCAACCTCAATAGATTCACCCGGATGGCAAGCCGTGCTGTACTGGAGGCAATGGTTAGGGGTTTTATTAAAGGAGGAAGCCTTAAGCTTGCCTGGAAGCTTCTAGTATTTGCTAGAAAAAGTAAAAGAATGTTGGATCCTGGAATTTATGCAAAACTAGTACTAGAACTCGGAAAAACCCCCGATAAACATGCGCATATCATGCCCTTGTTAGATGAACTTGGTGAACGAGAAGAATTGAATTTGAGCCAGCAAGATTGTACAGCTATCATGAAAGTGTGCACCAAGATGGGGAAATTTGATGTTGTGGAAAGCCTGTTCGATTGGTTCAAACACTCCGGCCATGATCCTAGCATAGTGATGTTTACTACTGTGATTCACAGCCGTTACAAAGAGGGAAATTACAGGGAGGCATTGGCATTGGTTTGGGAAGTGGAGGCTTCAAATTGTCTCTTTGACCTTCCAGCTTATCGTGTGACAATAAAGCTATTTGTTGCTTTGAATGACCTATCCAGAGCTGTCAGATATTTTTCAAATCTTAAAGAAGCTGGATTTTCTCCTACTTATGACATATACAAAGACTTGCTTCTAATTTACATGGTGGCTGGGAGGAAAGCAAAGTGCAGAGATATTTGCATGGAGGCTGAAATTGCAGGATTCAAGTTGGATGAACATGCGGTGTTACAGAATTTGCAATTTGATGGTTCAAAAAAGGGGGAAGCTGTGCTAATCTCATGAGCATTGCAGTCTCTTGTTTTGTATCATTTCTTGAATCTCTCCTACATTGACAATTGACAGATATAACGAGTTCTTAATGTAAAAACATAAAGTATTGGGAATAAAATTCACGGTGCCAATATTTTGAAACCAATGAAGGTGCATTCATTCAGCTCAGCATTTGCTACTTTAATTGAAAGAAACATAATTTTATTTATACAAACAGAGTACATGTTACCCTTTAGAATAGAACCAGGAAGTTGTGCAGATATCAGTTATGCATCATGCCCTAGCTCCATTGCTGACTTGTCCTAACAAAGTATCACCTTACTTATAGAAGATGATGTGTGAAAGTATTCTTTTTTCAGCAGAAAAGTTCTTGAAGGGACGAGAAAAGCAATATTGATATGATATTAAATAGACTATATTAATGAGGTAGGCAGGTAGCTGTGGTAGTTCCTAGAGGATTCTGTTATGACCGTTAATTAAGAGAGGTCCCTAGTGTATGACAGCAGTTTCATTCCAGTGGGAGGTAAATAGAAGCATGAGAAGTTGAAAGTAACTATGCAAGAAAAGTGCACTAGATTGAAGAGCTATGCTCATGAAATTTGAAGAAGGAAAGAATTGGATACCATGAATCCAGGAAGAGTAATATAATGCAAGAAACTTCACATGATAATTAAAAAGAAGCTAAAATGCTCTACTTTAAATGTGGTTTTGAGTACACCCCAACATGATCACTCATGTCAATTATGTGTCTCTTGGATGAATTTCTCCCGACAAAAGCAGAGGCACCAACTCTGGCAGTCTGGCTTCTACACACATGGAAGCCAAGTCTTCGATTCCTCCATTACCGTTTTTCCCCAATTAGAAGCTCGGGCATAAACAGTGAAAGTTATAAGTGAGATTGAACTCATGACCTTCAATTTTTTCTTTATACATAAATTTTAGGCAGGGGGTCGGGCTCACCCACACGTCAAGGGTAGGGCGAAATCTCCATTCCTCTTAGGTGATACCAATGTCGGGTAAGACGAGCCGTCAATTACCCTCAGGCGTTAACCTAAGCATCCAGAAGCTAGGATGTCTCTCCAAACGCTGCGGTGGGGATCGAACCTCCGCCCATTTGGTAAGAAAACATAATCCTTACCACTAGACCCATGGACGATAGGTTCATTACCTCCAACTTGTACAAGAGGGTTTTCATACAACTAGATTTATGCCATTGATGTCCATTGCCGCGTTGGTGTAAGGACCTAGTGAATTTTGAAACTTGGAAAGCTTTGGGCTGGTGGGCTTTCGGCTTTAATAACAAATGGTATAATCATATTGTTTTTTTTTACTTTTTATCTTTAAATTTATTTCATTTGATCTTATTCAATTCATTATTACTTTTTATTTATAAGTCTATCCCTCCCAAACCCATTTAGTGGTAGCTTACACATTCTGCCACATTTTTATTCATTATAAGCCTATTTTTATTCAATTTAATTAATATTAGGTTGATATCGTAGACTTGTAGTTTCAAGAACTAATTTGGATTCATAATAAGAAAGCCCACAACAAAAACGATTTATTTACTTGAAGTTAAGGTATATGATAATTAATATTGGATTTTAAAAAGACAACAAGAACATAATGTATGGGTGAGATGAGGGTGTGGGGATGAATGTGCGAAAACGATAAGATTCGTAATGAAATAAAAAATTATTGGCAAAAAAAAAAAAAGAAATAAATATATCTATTTTAACAGAATAGAATTTAATTTTTTTATGATTTAAAATTTTAAAAGTAGTTTTTAAAGATTAAAATATCTCCCTTGCCACCAAATAATTCTGAAATATGACTTCTCCATGGCAAACTAAAGTTTCTAACACTAGATTAGTGACAGAATTTGATTTACGACAAAATTAGTGTCGAAAATATATTTCATCACTAATTCCGTCAGTTATCCACTGTTTTTTTTAGTGATATCCTGTAAATAATTAATTCTCTAAATTATACAAATCTTAATGAAAAACTTTCTACGCTTAACTAATTGGTTGGGAAGGGGAACCCTTTTATATCTGTTTACATTTTACTATTATTTGTCCATCCAAAAACCCAAATGAGTTCAAATAAAATTGTTAGGACAAATTAATAAAACTCACTCTATTGAGATATCTCACTCTCTAATTGGATTTAACAATATTTAAATTCAATTTAATAATATCGTATGAAATAATTACATGAAAAATATTCATTACATGAATCAATCAGTTAAATAAACAACTATGATGTGTTAAAAAAAATATACATTCACTACCAGAAAATGCCATTTAGCGACGGATTACCAGAAAAATGTCATTTAGCGATTTATCACTAAATGGTTATTTTTTGTCGCTAAAACGAGGGTTGCTAATATTTTATGTCGCTAAATGGAAATTTTCTGATGGAAAATAGCATAAAAATTTTATGATGGAAAATAACCATTTAGCGATGGATTTTTCTGTCACTAAATAATATTTTTCTGGTAGTGATTTATTGTCCATAGTTGACCATATCCTTGGCCCTGTTTGCCTTTATTTGTGTATGTTATAAAAACACATTTACACAAGTTGAGATAATATCATTTTACACATACTTATTTTATAGATAGTAAATTATGTTAGAAAAATATTTTCTAGCAATGATTCAAACATTCCTATTATTTCTGTATAGTTTGAATGTAAGGAATCTCCACGTTGATGTATTTTGCAGCATGACTAGTGTATTATGATTTGTCGTAACGGAGAATTGCACTTTTATTTATATTTATTATTTTTTATCCATATAGTTGCCATATCATTATTTCTCTGTATTCTTATAAATGTAATGAATTTCCACATTCATGTATGTTCTAGCATGACTAATCACTATATCAGAAAATTGCTATTTATGACTATTTTCCGTTGCTAAAACAAGAGTCGTTAATATTTTCCGTCGCTAAATAGAAATTTTCTGATGGAAGCTATTTAGCGATGGATTTTTCCTTCGCGAGATAACATTTTTCTAGTAGTAAATGTATTATGAAGAGCTCCACTTTTAATGATTTCTTGACAAATTATTTTAACTTATTTATATTTATCATTTTTTTATCTATAGTTGCCCGTATCATTATTATTTTGTATTATTGTGAATTTAAGGAATTTCCATGTTCATGTATTTTGTAGCATGAGTAGTGTATTATGAGTTTTCGTAGTGGAGCAACTCCACTTTTAGTTGTTCCCCCCACATTGCTTTGATTCATTATTGCCTAATCCTTTTCATTTAATTTGAAATGCAAATCCTTTTCACTTAGACTTAAACCTTTCAGTGGATCTCTCTTACACACAATCCCCCCCTTCGTAGGTGTTTTTTTTAACCCCTCTATATATATATATATATTCTCGTACCAGAAATCCTATTCGAGATACTGTTTAGTTCTAAATATGAGCATATCTTCCAGCAAGAATTTGAGCATTGGTTTATCATATTGTGAGGGATTAACCACTTCCGTTAGATCTAATCCTTGTTAGTCACTTTCTCTTGTCGTTAATATAAGGTCCCTTTGACTAATTTGGGGAGATTAAGAAACTTAACTAAATGATTTTAATATATTTATATTTTTCATTTTTCTCTAAACTAATTTTCCTAATTTATGAATAGATATATAATCTAATCATACATATAAACATTTAAGAGATATCATGTAACATATGTTATAATTAAATAATTTATTTATCTTCCTTAATTTTTATATATTAATCAATTGAATCTTATATTATATTAACGATCGGAGATATATATAAACAGAAACACATCAGCAAAAAGAAACATGTAACTTGTTAGGTTTAGATACACATGTATTCTCCTTGTCACCCTATAATTGGGTGTCTTAACTTTGAAATTACTTCTGCACATCTAATTAATTCATTCACATAAATTTTAAAAAAAAAACATAGATAGTTAGTTATTTTATTTGTAAAAAAAGTACGATGATTTTTTTAAATATCCCTCCAATTAATTATTACATTGGAGTGTTATCAACATAACTCATGTATTATGAGATAATATAATTAGTTATATGGATAGTTTAAAAAATTATAAAAATTTAAGCGATAAAAGAGATTAAGTATTACATGTAAATAAATTACTAAGGAGCTCTTATACATATAATCAGAATTACTAAACTAATCTTTATAATATAATATTTTATATTATATATTGATTATGATGTGCGATCCTATCCATCCATGAAACTTCAAGCTTTGTCATCATTACATGGCATGTTCAATATTCTTTTTCTAGAATTATGTTTAAACCTACTTACATATTTAGCTAATACCCCACCACTACTAAATATAAATACAGAAGCTAACAATATAGTTGTTCTTGATCTTAAATAGATAGAACATCAATCCATGTTATTTTTAATATTTATTATTTTTTCAGACTAATTTATCTAAGTTATAAAATAATATATGATCTAATATTAGAAGGGACATTTAACAAAGGTCGAATAAAATTTCTTACAATTAAATAATTTTTTTCCAAATATAATTGAGTAATTTATATCGATTTTTTAATTTATTTAAATTAGTTAAGTAATTTTTATATTAAGGATTGAATTATCGTATATTAAAAATGAGCACACATCTCTCAAAGAATATTCAAACTTTAGTTTTTCATGTTATATGAAATTAGTCTCTTCAACTAAACTTAACATCATTATTTTATTAGGTGTTAATTTTAGAAGTAAAAACAAGTGTCATAAATTATATTATTATGCTTATTATATACTATAAGTATACTATAATGCTTATTATATGCTCCCTTCCTCTCCGATTTTTAGTATAGAAGTTAGTCCAGGGTTGTATTTAGTTATAAATATATAACATCAATTCATTTTAATTTTAAAATTTATAAATTTTCTTTAAAATATTTCTATTGATTGCACAGATATCATGCATGAAAAGCGAACTAGTATTTGTTATAAATAACTTATTTAACTTATATTTTTAAGGGTCAAATGCAAAAATACTTATGAACTTTTTGGGTGTGTAAAAACACTCATGAGCATACAAAATGAAAGCAAAAATGTCAAAACCGTTAAATATAACTTAATAGTGTTACATATGTATATACAAAAATAGTGTGAATCCCACCATAAAATATAAAGGTGTTATATTATTATATTTAATGGTTATGATATTTTTGTTCTCATTTTGAATGCTCATGAGTATTTTTGCACTTTTAAAAACATATACGATGCTAGACGCACTTTGAAAAAAAGCTCATCGATATCTTTATAAACTTTCACCCGTCTCTTAATATATACAAATTAGTTATCAAACTCTTATATTAATGATACGATGAAAAATATATAATTAAACATCACTCATCAGTTTGAACCTTTTGTGTTTCTTCTCCATCATAATTAACCTCAAATAATTGACAAATATTCCAATCAGATAATAAGTTATCTTTGGTGTGTGTGAGAGAGAGACACAGATTTGAGGGTTTCAGTTACAGTGCTTGTCCATTATGGGCAGACAAAATAAGGTGGGAATAGTTTTGGATGGGAGAGGGATAAGAGCTACATATTAAATTGTTTGTCGTTTTCAAAAAAGGATGTCGTTTATGTCGCTTCTCATATCCTTAAACTGTTGTTATTGGACTGTTACTATGAATGTTTCTATAATGTCACCATTAAGGCAAAATAATTCAGGTGAAGTTAAGGCAGAGTGAATTGAATAGTTTAATTTAACATGCCATATTATATTTAAATTATTGTCATGTCATCTATAATTTTTTTTATAACGAGACAATTTATTTATCTTTTTTTTTTGCTAAATATAATTAAGTATTATCCTACTACAAATAATCCTATTTAATGCGCTATCAAATATTAAACGTGAGCATATTTTTAAATGAAAATTCAAATATTGGTGAGCGTATGTTGTAAGATATTAGTTCATTTGGTCAAATCCAACCCCCTATTGGTAAATATATTTTTTTCTAAATACATGTATATTCTCTTTTGGGAAATATTGTTTGAGGTAATGTTGGATACTAAATGTAGGCATATCTCCTAATAAGAATTTGAACATTGATTTTTCACATTGTAATTTATAAGAAACTAATTCATTCCACTAGACTTAACCCTATTGTTCGGTAAAAACAATATATATTTTTTTATTGAGTACATGCATCTTATAAGAGGCAAACATATTTGAAGTATTGTTTGATATTAAATGTGGGTAACATTGTAATAAAGATTTAAACCTTGGTTCGTTACGTTGTCGTTAGAGACTGATATATTCTGTTAGATCCAAACCTTGTTGGTATAGATGAGTGTTTTTTGTTGAACACATATATCCTCCTACCAAAACCTATCTATCATAGCCGAGTACCATCGAACACTAAATGTAAACATTTTTGTTAGGAGGGATTTGAAACTTTGACTAATCACATTATGATAAGCCAGCTTTTATGCTAAGCCCAATCCCAAAAGACAATTTATTGAAACCATGTAAAATGATACACACAAATTGAGCCTCTATACATCATAATATAAGTTCAATGTGCACCCAAAACAAAATAAAAAGATCCAAAGATTGAACCTCATAAAAATATAATACGACAACGGACAAGAATTGAGTCTAGTAGATGGTGTTAATTCTATTGAAGGAGGTACCCATATTCATTACCCAATAGTGTGCTTGTTTGGGAACTTCATTCTCCTAACGGTGCACGTAAATCGAGATAAAATCATCTCAAAATCTGTAAAAACTATCTCGAAATTTATAAAAGCCATCTAGAAATCCGTAAAACTATCTAAAAATCTGTAAACTCATTTCTCTTAATGGAGTTCCCAAACACACACACTATAATTGTTTGTATTCATGTGAAAACAAAATAAGAGAAAAAAAAAAGACTACTAACCAATTTACTAATGCATTTGCACATAGAAAGCAGAGGAAGTCAACCCGAACCTCATCTGGCAGATACAAAATCAGACCGTGAAGAGGCATAAATGTCGTCATCTATGATTTTGGTATGATGACCCTCTCACACAATGTCAACACCTAAAGACATCAATTTTTTTCTTGTGTCAACATAATTTCTCCAAATGTCACATAATGTCAACACCCTATTTGTTTATATATAAATATTCTTTCATTATTTTTCCAACTATAGTTTTTAAACCTAAGACTTCGTGTGTGTTCACGAATTTATTGGGAAAAATGAGTTTATGAATTTCAAGAAGAATTTACAGATTTCGATATACCTTTTACGAATTTTAAGATGGCTTTTACGGATTTTAAGATATTTTTTATTTTGATTTGCGTGCATCACTGGAGGAAACACTCCAAATCTCTTCTACTTGTATATGTCAGCATAATTGAAAACTGATAGAAACATAAATTTCTATATCAATTCACCTTTACTTCCCTTGGAAACATACTAAACAAAAATTACAATACTTTACATTAAAATTTAGGTATTTATTATTTATTTAATCTAAGTTTTTAAGATAAAATTAAAATGCTTTGATTTTTATCCATTATTAATGTAATTAATTCTTGTTAAATAATGTTTCTAATTAACTCATTTTTAAATTTATAATCTTGATCTAATTCAACGAAATACACACCCCCCCTAGTTAATTACTTGAGTTTTTTTTCCCAATGCAAACTTAATCATGAAAGTCGCTATGTTACTTTTGATAAAATCCGAATCGATGGGTTTGTGTGGTTTATAATGTCGCATAGCACCAAGTCACATCACAAAAAATTATGTGTCTATATGACAGATATTATTGGTATTATTTTTTTATAAATGAAAATTTAGTAAGTTAATATAAATTTAGGTGAATTAAGTGTTAAGGATCTAAGCGTATACAATTTTTTATTCCTTTTAATAAAATATTATACTTGTAAAGATTCATTTTCATTATCACCAAGCTATTCTTAATTTTTGAAATAAATGTCAAATCTTTAAATTAACAAATTAGTAATTTCTTTTTTGAACAATATTTTCTAAAAATAAATTCGTAATCTTACAAGTGGTGACTTAAAATTGTCACCAGTTAGTAGTGCTCCAAATTAATCACAATTGGTATCAATATTTGTTTTTCTACTTTTATTCTTTAAATTGATTTCTTTTGATTTTGAAATACATATGACTTTAATTAAAAAAGAAGTATTCTTATATAAAAAAGAAATACATATGACTTTGGGCACTATTTAAAATTATGATATTCCTTAATATAATAATTAGATAAAAATTTACTTTGATTATAAATATAAGACCACAATTTAATTGATCTCTCAAATTTATAATTTTTCTTTGAAGTATTCATAAATCCATGTGATTAAAAAAATACATTTTAGTGAATTAACACCTATGTACTACAAATAGCTAACTTAACTAATATATATATATATATATTGTGTGTGTGTAAATTAGTTATTTTTATGCTAACAATACGAGGAAGTAGTGTTTATATATTCAGAAGATATCTTATACTTTATATAACCGTCATTTATATAAATATTTATATAATTCTACATGAGAGTTTTACATCTATTTTGAGTCATTTCTATTTATTTGATATTTTAGATGCAATTAATGTAAATCAAATTTTATATCCTGAGAATATTCAACATAAAAGGCTTATCTTCGTGCTAGGGGTTATATAAGGATTATTTTATTTACCTATTATATTTTAAGATTGTGTATAGTTTTTTTTATTTTTTATAAAAGTATAATAAAATAATTTTAATCATAAAAAGTATTATAATTTTTATATTTGAAATTTAGATTTGGAATTTTATAATTTTTTTTTAAATTTTAAATAAATTTAATTAATGTAATAAATTTTAATATTTTATTAAGGTTAAATCATATGTTTAGTCCTTTAAACTTACAAAATATTTTAATTTGGTCTATTAAATTTAAAAAGTGCACTCGTAGTCTTTTATTTGTAATACCGTTGTTAGTTTCACAAAATGCTAATACAATAATTTAAACAATAATTTTGCAATTAAATGATATCAAAATATGTTAAAATATTAATTCTTTAATATACTTAATTTTATATTTTAATTTTAACCATATTTTATCAACATTTAATCATATAAACATAGTTTAAATTTGTCGAATCCACATTTTTTGTTAAGTGAAACTAACGTCATTGATAATAAAGGACTAAAGCGTACTTTTTTAAATTTAAGGAACGGAACTTAAATCTTATGTAAATTTAAATGACCAAACATATATCTTAACTTTTTATTAATTTAAAATCCTATTTGAAGAGTAATATTTTTATTGGTTAAAATTTCATGTTTAATTTAAATAATTTTGTGATAGAAAATTTAAAATCAAATAGTGGTTTGAAGCTCTCGATATATTACAACAGAAAGTGTAAAATGAAATGAAATATATTGTTAATGTAAAATTCAAATTAAAAGATAAAATTTTAATAATTCAAATTGAATATAATATGCTTAGAAATAGAAGTTAGTTATATAGAGACGATTTATAAATTATAACTAATTTTAAGGATAGTGTGAATTAAAACAAAAATACACTGTTCGTGTAAAATAAAGTAATTATTCAAACAAGTTAAATTAAATATAATTTTATTAGATATATTAAACCAGTAATTTTCTTAACAATGAACAATTTTAATCTTCTATTAATAAATAAATAATTTCTCAGTTGAATAAATAAAAAAGCCTATTTAAAATTAATGCTTTTGTTGGTCAAATTTTTATTGTTAATCCAGATAATTTTGTCATGCAAAAGTCAAAATTGAGTAGTTTAAAGCAATGTTAAAAACTTAAAATGAAATGAAATTTATAGTTCATGTACATCTAAAATTAAAAAAAAAATAAAATTTCAATAACTCAAATTGAATATAAATTTGTTAGAAAACGGAATATAAGTTAGTTATGATTTCACCATTCTGACTTGTTATAGAGAAAGTATACAATAAAAAAAATATAAAATAAAATAATAAAATAAAAATAGTCAGTTCTTATAAAATGAAAATTTATAAAAACATTCAAAACTTCAAATTAAATATCAGCATTTTGGTGAAAATAAATATAATTATATATATTAAATAATTAAAAATTTTATCAATCAAGTAAATGGATCATAATTAAATTAAGATTTATATAAAAATATGAACTAACTGGAAATTCATGGCAAGGCTATTCTAATTTTTATAATATATTGATCTTGACGACGAATTGATGATCAGAATGCTGTGTGTATTTTGCATCTGTTCCTGCAACCTCGGATTAATATATTTCTTCTTTCCCTCTGTGTGCGTGTGTGTGTATCGCGTTTGGTTGTTCGCAACGCGGCCGAGAAGAAAAATCAACTCGGTAATGATTATATATCTGTATAATGATCTCTTACATGTTGATTTTTTTTTTGGTTCTTTCTTCCAATCCTTTAGGAAAATAGCGTCACTGAATCTGAATACAACGTGTTTTTGGAGTAGGTGTTATATATATATATATATATATATATCCGTGAAGCAGTCAATTTCTGAGAATATAATGTTGGATCGAATTCGTGTTGCTCAGGTGTTCGCAAAAAGTTAGATATAGAGACGAATGTGAACCAGAAGAGGAGGAGGAGGAATCTCACTGTGCATGCTTCCTTCCCTTTATTATCTTGTTGAATTTTTTCAGTAAGTAACTTTTAAATCCCCGAGAAAATGGTTGAGTTTGGGAAAAAGTTGCAACAGCGAAGAATTGAAGAATGGCAAGGGTATGTTTCTATAATTATTAGTCCTCAATCCTCTGTAATATATATAACTTGGTTTTATATTCATATACATATTCTTCATTTTCATATACATATATATATATATATTGGTTCAGCTATTACATAAACTACAAGCTGATGAAGAAGAAAGTGAAACATTATGCTCAACAAATTCAGCTCGGAACACAAGATCGCCGGCAAGTGCTCTGGGATTTCTCAATAATGCTCGATCATCAGGTTCGTTACAAGATACTGCACACTAAGAATCCCAAGAAGAGATAGTGCTAGGTTGAGAAGACTGTGCACTATATATATATATAGTGGTAATGATATATATGGAATATGGATTCTTAAATCGGGGTTACATTTGTCTCATTCACTGTGTTTGTGGACTCAATGCCAGATTGAGAAGACTGTGCTTTTTATTCTGAAACAACAAGGGATCTTGGCGAGCAAGATATCCAAGCTCGGGGAGGAGCATGAAGCTCTTCAGCAGCAATATGATATAAGCAAAGCATCTGAACTACGAGAAGCATACAGAGAAGAAGGACAAGATCTCTTGAAGCTTCTCTATTTCGTAGAGATCAACGCAGTCGGTTTGCGAAAGATTCTGAAGAAGTTCGACAAGCGTTTAGGCTATAAACTCACAGATTACTATGTCAGGACTCGCGCCAATCACCCTTACTCCGAGCTGCAGCAAGTACTCAAGCAAGTGGTAATGTTTTTAGTACATCATTAAGCACATAA